>JAPZDX010000020.1:11858047-11872118 GCA_029783625.1 Naso annulatus | reverse complement strand
GCAATTAGTCCCGTGGGTCAAATCGCTTGACCTCTATCCCAACTGAAGCCAGAGCAAGTGACTCATTCTAAGATGATGAGAGCCGAAGGGGAAGTTCCCCGAGCTGTAATATGCATCAGAAGTCCAAGGCCACATCGCAACTCAGAGAGGACTGACTGAATATGATGATGGCCAGTGGTGCAGCAGAGGTCACTGTTCATTTTGGGGGGGCCGATGACCTCGTGTCCAGTCTGCAGACGTCATGGTGGTGTGGTTGGCACCAGAGGAGTGCCAAATTAAGGAAAATCAGGACAGAAAGTTGTGTAGCAGTTTTAGAGTCGCAGACTCTGACAAAAGGGTTGGTCTGTCTGCCTTTAAGGGACAGGATGAGTGATTTTTATATTACATTCTCAAGTTTATACAAATTAGACTGAGCAACAAAACGATTAAAAAAAATATCATGAATTAAAGCGATTACTATTTAAAATCTTATGTTTGACAAATGTTGTCTGATCTTAAGTCATGCCAGTTTATTATTTCATACAAAAAAAAAGACGACAAAAACAGCAAGACTTTAAATATAAGGAATACTATTGATGAATATAGCTCACATAATGGGTTTTTATTATTTTATGGTTTAGTTCCCCAAGATAAACTACAGAAAGAAGCCAAAACATTGTGTTGTTTTATGGTACTACATCATGTGCTGTGACTGTATTCACATTTTGAAATATTAAATTTAGGAAAATCAAAGACAAAGGCAGAGGAAAAGTTTCAAACTAAGCACAGACACGTTAGGCTAACTTAGGCTGACATCATCGGAGCACGTTAAATATTTCAATGCTAGGTCCAAAAGAAGTACAGGCGTTTACATTGTTTTGGACTCCTTGCTGTAGCCTCTCCTTTGATTATTAATGATCATCCCTGTATAATCTCTTTAAACTAAGTTCCCTCGAAGCTCATGAATTTAAAGACAAACCTTCACTTCACTTCAGAACAAGACAGATGCTCTCACCAACCCTTACTTCTGCGTGTCATCAATGATCTATGTGTAGGATGCATAAAAGGTGCTGTGCTCTTGTATCCCTCCAGCTAGTTCTGTTTGCTGGTGAAGCATATCTGAGAAGGGTTAGATCAGGCCTGCTCTCTGGGTGTTACATCTGATGTATTTGATGTAGCCGAGGCCTATCTGCGCTTCATATCACATTAACACTGCCGTCATGGAATGAAAACAGTAGACAGAGGCCTAGACAGACTGCTGTAATGAAGCTGAAATCATACACAGAATAAGGGGATTTGAGACAAATGGAATTAGGCAAGTGGCAGAAGAAATCTGCCTTAAGCAGCAAGAGAAGGCAGAAAAAAAGTGTGCAAACAAACAACTTAACCAAAACAGCAGTAAACAAGAAGCAGGGATGGTGGAATCATGGAGAGATTACGCTATCATTACAGCTGCTCTGACCTGATACGGCATCAGTAGCCTTTCCTGAATAGATGGCATGACCGCTGGTTACTAACTTCCCCAGGAATTCAGCCTGATACCATCTTTCCCCCTGAAGCTTACAGGCTCTGTCGATAAAGGTGGCCATGCAAAAATAAATAGATCACTCATCAAGGGAGTGTTACTTCAGGGTTAGCCAGCCCGACTGTTGAGGGGAGACGGCAGCCAATGAAATGGGCTGATGGTATCCTAGAATTCCCAAAGGGCCAGCTCTCCGTGAAGGCGTAGCAATTGCATTTCTATGATGTGTGCTGGGGGTTCTCTGTGATGACATATCTTCACAGGACAAATAGAATCGATGTGCGCACACTACTGGTCAATTACAACGTCTGTGTCAATTTTGCCGGGAGCAGCCTTTATGACTTAGACCAACAATGATCTTACTACATGGCCATGGGGCAAACGCTGCAGTTGCACCCTGCGTTGAGCCGACAGTTTTCCGACTATCCTTTCACTTTAGATTTTTTTTTTGGTTTAATCTCATAGACACACACACATTCATTCCCATTTAATGTTTTGTGTCACGGTGTAAATGTCACACCTAAAGTATCAAGAAAAGAAAACAAAGAAATTATCAAATTAAGGCAGATCTTTTGATCTTCTTTCAGATCTGAAGAATATCAAAACAAACCATTAGGCTTTCAAAGAAAAAAAAAAAACAACCTCTGATTACTACATAAGTACATTTGGTTTAATAGACAAGATGGGGGGCGCTTAAAGAGAATAATCTTCCCAGCATGTGCCAAATCTGCTTTGTTGCACCACCTTGTTTTTAAAGTGCCACAAAAGCTTTTTTGATGCATCCCATTGATTCAGAAATTGGCATATACTGATGATTGGCGTGTGGGCAGCTGAGCTAGGTCCTCTCCACTGCTGTGTTGTATAGCACTTAGCAGCAATGACTAAGGCCTGGCAAAGACACTGCTGAGACCATTCTGTAGTTAATAAGATAAAAAATCTAAGTTCTCAAAAAATTTAGAGTTGTGTATTTTTCACAAGCTGACCAGACTTTGGAAACTATTCCAAATGACTTGGCCAAGTTTTTAAGACTGCAAATTGCACAACGTATCTGTCAATTAGAGAAGGCTGTCAAGTCATGCAAGAGGAAGAACAGTAACCTGAGGTTGGTCAATTAGCGAACAGTACATTTCCACTTCATGCGACAGCTGGTGTGACCAGCAAGACTCCAAAGCCAAACCTTCTATAGGCCCTAGATGATCTTATCTAAATTTTAATTTTTGTCATTCACTTTCGGCTTTTGGGGATTGGCTTGAGTGCCATCATTATCCATAATTGTCTTTAATTTCGCTTCGCCATTTAATACCATTACACAAGTGACAGGTGCAAAGCTTTTAATCAGCCTCTGGTTAGTTTAGCCACTGCCCGGCTGTTAATCTGCCGACTCACGCCTGCTGTTCTGCTCTGCTTTCGATCATGCTAAGTGTGGCCCTCTTAAAAGGTCCGTCCTTCAGACTCATTCACTCTCCACTAATCTCATTTCCAGTGACTCACTGCTACCAAACAATCTCTTTTTAGCAAGCCTGCTATAGTCCTAACTGTACCAAATTCCTTCAGCTCTATACAAAATGGCTGTGTGATTAAATAATCCATTCGGTGGGCACTTCCCCTTTTTCCAGAGCAGCAAAAACATACAGTACACTGATGAAAGTGGGGTCCTAGTAAAAATGTAAAGCTAATCTTGGAACTCCTTCTACTATACTCACTGTAACAACATTTTTATTTAGCATTCATCTTATTTGTTGTGCACACAATGTAATACTGAGATACAAAATGTACTTTGCTTTACATCACCATGAATAGAACACCCAGCCTATGCTCTACTCAATGAAAACTCAACTGCGGTGCCAAGCAGGTCAAATGCCTTTATTTTCCCACTGACCCACAAAGAAAAAAAACTATGACTTTCATGGCAGCCAGATGTTTCACCCAATTATCTACATAGTATCACACAAAGCATTTGGTGTCAAAGCTGCTTGTTCAGGCCATGAATTATCTCATAGAGTGAAGAGAGCTTTAGTAAGAGAGAGATGGAGAGAGGTAAAACTCGACTGGCTGGGACTGTAGCAAATGCCGTGGGGCGCTCCGCCGTCCCCCGCACCAATTACTCATATTATTATTTTCACTTACTGAAATGATTTAATTTCATCAGCAGCATAATCAGGTTAACTGATTACCCAGCTCCAAAGCATAGAGACACAAGCTTTAAGCAGGTCTGTGCATTAATACTACTCAGGGACAGCTGGGAAAGAGACAGACTGAGAGGAAGGGTAAGAAGACGAAGGACAGACAGAGAGAAAGAAAAAAAAAGAGGTTAAGATTAGATGCCATAGCGTGAGGATGGGAATGAAGAACACCGAGGCCACGCTCTCTTTCACACATATAAATGCAGTCTGAATGAATAGATGTTTAACTAATGGGCAGACCCAGCTGCTCAGAGCTGAGACAACTCAGTTTCATTTTCTCTGCACCTACAACACAGACGGACAGCCAAAACCGTCAAACAGAAAGGAAAGAGACAAGACAAGAGTCCTTGTAATAAGAAGGAGTTTCAGCAGTGCAGCTGGTGCACAACTTAATTTGGAAAGTCTATTTCCTACAATGCATGTGTGCATGACTGATCTATGCATGTAAATACTGGCTAATGCCATGTTTGATACATTAACTAGAGAGATGTGAACACGTTTCCAAACATGCACATACCAACCTTTATAGCCTTTTAACTTACATACACAAAATAACTTCCATGACATACTACGTACTTATTTTGACCCAAACCATGACCTTTTCACTAACCTAACCAAGTCTTGGTGCATCTAACTAACCAAACTGCAACTGTTTCACATCATTAACCACATATTTAATATTGTTACCGTGATGACAGTCAGCTGACTTCATCCTTTTCCCACAATTTCAAATCTGAATAATGTAAAATTGTTCATTTTAAAAGTCTAACTGGATGTTGAGATCAGGACATTGCACATAAACTGTTGCTAGCTTGACATCCATCCAGAACATACAAAAAAAGAAAGTGACATAGAGTGTTTCTCATTTTGGTGACTACATAAACTTGATCACAAAGAACTACATAAAAAATGTCCTTATTCGGATTATGTTCTGCACCATGAACTTGTGTTCTTCATCATGTGAGAGAGATTAACCGCTTTTTTTTTTTTGCACTTGGTTGTGCTTTAAAATAAAGTAAAGAAAAAAACCCCCACCAGCAATTGAAAACAAAGTGTGAAACCAGGTGTAAACTTCTGTTCTTTATTCTAACCCAACAGTATAACCATCAGTTTCATTTAGCAGCTTTCCCTTCTGTGACTAACAATTTCCAATTTATGATGCTGGTGCACAGCCAAATGTATATCCTCCAACCAATCCGAATGGAAGTTCAAGATAATGCTGTACTTTCTTTATCTCCGATGCATCTCTGGACTCGATGGCCGATGGGATTCCTGTTGAATTGCTTGAGAAATTTACAAAGAAAGAAAGGGGAACAGTGACACAAAAATATCCAGAGACAGAGAAGAATAGCAACACAGGGGAAATCTAATCACAGTGTCTCTGGCCCCAGCACCGATAGCCCTCTCCGGATAGCCATCTCAGCCAAATAATGGTTATTATACAGGCAGCACTCAACCTCTACCCCCTTGCTCTGTTCCCGGAAAGACGCCTGATGTCCCATTGGTATTCTCTACACCTAGTAAATCTAGCCACCAAGGGCAACATTTACATGAAAGTCTGCAAAGTAAAACTTTAAAGAAACAGTTTGAGGATGAGAGACAGAAGGACGGGAAAAGGAAAATGCAAACGTTTTTGCAGCATTGCTTATTGCACGGCAGAATGAGTTAATGGTCTCAGCTTACCGAACATATGACAATTCCAAAAGACACACCACCTATTAACTTTTTCTTTTCTTGTTGATGTCAATACATTTATAGAGGTAAGCAGTTTCGTGTAAAATCTGAACTGTTTGTTGACTGTGTGTCCTTCAGGTCCCTGGTGCTGAGAAAGAATAATTAAAAATTTGTTTAAGACAACCAAACCGACTGTTCTGACAGTTCTGACAGTTGGTGGCTTTTAAATAATTTCCACACCGCATCCAATTCTTAACACAGCCCATATTAGGCAACGTTCATAAAGCTATCATCACCACTGAGCTAAACAGCAAGTGGACAGCTTGTTTGCCAAAGAAAGACAGTGATGGGAGCCAAGAGGGGGATATTTTGGTGAACAAATAGCAGCAATCACCACAGGTAGCAGTTATGACCACAGTTTTGTCAAATGTGAAAGCCAATAGAATCAAGGGAGGGAGAGGCATTGATGGCAAATATCAGGATCCAGACCAAGAAATGAAAAGTGTGTTTATAGATAGCACTAGGCAGGAAACATTGCTTTATCCTCAGGCTGAGCAGGGTAATAATGTGTAGCATTACCGCATCATTCCCTGTCCATTATAGGGAAAGAATGGAGCAGAGGCATCCAAAAGCACAAAGGTACATTTCTAACTGGTCATCTTACATTATTACACAGACCTTTTTTAAGTTGTGATGTGCACTTACTTCCCTTTTTTTTTCTGAATCAATGATTCCATTATATCAATAATTGAAATTTCATTGAAACTCTTGAACAGAGGGAAGCTGCACTGACTAAATGCTGTTTTTCCCGATGTGGTGAGCCCCTGTGATAGACACAGCACAGACAAGAGAGAGGAGTAATTGTCTAGGACAGCTCAAAAGATCCCCTGCCTGCAAGGAGAAGAGGTGAAGGGAAAAAAAAACAACATAAAATGGGGGAAAAAAAAAATTCTGTTTATCAGTCTCAACCGGTGGAAGTCTCTCTCCCTCCCTCTCTCTCTCCTTCTCTCTCGTCAGGCTCCTCAGGCATCTGGGGTAAGACAGGCGAACTCCAGGGGAGACAGGAGATGAGGCCAGGGCCATTAAAGGAAGTGCCTCACCGTAGACAAACGTCAACCAGTCAGGTCTGGTTTAGTGGTGGGTGGCTTTGAGTGTGTGAGTGTGTTTCTGTAAATGTGTGTGCTTGTGTTTGGGAGGTTGGAAATGTGTGTGGAGGGAGGATGGGCACCTTGAAATCTGCTGCTGCTCTGCTACTCTCAAAGTATGGACCTCAGTGGTTTAATTGCAGGAGCGGCATGCACTGCCAAAAAAATGTAATGTATGGCATCTCATTTAACCACAAGAACAAATTACCTTTGTTCTACTAAAACAGCCTTAAACCAAGGTCAATTATTACATGTTTTAAGTCTACATTAAATGAAAAATGCATTTTGAACCCTTTTGGATCACATCGCTGGTCACAGTGTTCACCTATTTAACAGGGTATGCCAAAAAACTTACATAAGTTTAAGTTCTTTGTATTCTCATATCAAAGTTTATCATTTTTCATTCATGTTAAACGAAATCCAGAACCAAACAACTTTCAACCAGTCATATCATGACATCTACTAGTCAATCATAATTCATATTTACGGTGGCTCAGAGCTAAAATTTATACCGGGACAAATAGATTCAGACAGCAACAGAAAGAGACAGATTCAGTTGGATGCAGACAGAGAGTAGAGGTTCAGCAGGGTAAACAGAAGTCACGGTTTGGTTCACACCTCGGTTTAGACATCGAGGCAATAAAGGATGAACAAAGTTTATATGTATGTGATAATCAAGAGTCTTGACATGTGGTGCAAAGGCCTATCTAAGCTTGCCAAGCAACTTTGGGCTAAAACAACACAAGATGAGAGAGCTGTGCAGCTATATTGTGGCTTTTGCTGCCAAAGCAGCTAATCTTACCCAAACAAACACACACAAACACACACACACACAAAAGTAAAAAAAAAACAACAAAAAAACAAAGACCGACAGTAATTGCAAAAAGGATTTGGAGGTGGATGGGTGGGGTATGAGGTCATTGCCTTGGTGGGCCATTAGCTTAGAGTAATTAAGCCACTAATGACAAGTTTGGAGGCACCTTTGGTGAAAAGAGCAACAATTATGAAAATGTGGTTGCTGGAAATGAGCGAAGGGCCAGTCGGAGGACTGTCTGTTCATTGCTTCATGTCACTTCGAAATGTAGAGATGACAAGCAGACATGCAGCAAGGGTCACAGAGGATGTGGATGATCATCAAGGCGAGAACAGTTGGAGTGTTGGATAAATACGTCACTTGAAAAGACGACAAGACCAAGAGGTTGTGGGCAGAATGCTGATAAGTTGGTTAACAAGCAGGACTGTGGGGAAAAGTGGTCAACAGCGGACCTGAGCTGCAATTTTAGCACCATTTCCTGCGGTAAAGCAGCATCTGACAGAGAAAATTGTAAGTTGTCAAACTTTCCTCCTCTGCCAATGAAAGGAACATGCAAAAAAAGAAAATAAAAATAATACACATACAGTGAGCTACATAGTGTACCAAATGAAAAAAAGACAATTTCCCCTTCAACCATAACAACCCCATCCTTCACACAGAAATGTAATTCCCAAACTGAACTCCCTGTATTTCAGTGAAGGACGTGACATAAAATATGGGTCTGTGGCCATAAGGAAAAGACAGAGCCTAGAGCAACACTTGTTGGATAACGTGTTGCCCTTTAAGGGCCAAGGAGCACAACGTTCTTTAAATATGAACAGCTGCTGTTAGATCCAGTAGGATCTGGGCTGTACTCCAGAACACAAGCTTTGTAATCATGAGAAAGTCCTGGATAGCATCTTCCAAATGGCCTCTCTCACACTGTGATTCACAAGCTTGTTCTCCATTTGTCCCTCTGATAAGTTCACCACACTGTGCAAAGCACTAAGACCTGCAAGGCCCTGACAATATTCACATAGTACTGCATGGGTGTAATGAGATCTGATTGTTTTTCTTGATTGTGTCATTTAACTTATTACACTAATCTTATCAATCTTGTTGAAATAGATCCTCCAATCATAGAACCATAAGGCTGCACTCACACTGACCCAGCTGCCCGGTATCATGCTGAGGCACGATTTCCCCGACTCCCCTCTCTCCCGCTGGCCTGCTCACACATTGCTCTCCTCTAAAACAGGGCCTGAGTACGCTTGAGCTACCTGATCTATGGAGTCTGCCTGAATTTAAGGTGAATCCTCCACAAACCCTCACAGCAATGTCAGCGCTCTGCGCTTGTGTTTGTGCGTGTGCATCGGTACGGTGCCGAAGCTCACCTTTTCCAACAGTGCCAGGGCCGACAAAGCGTGCTGAGTTTGGGCATGGTACAGAGCGCTCACACTGGCCCAAAAAAACTGGACTATGGGGGTCAAACATGCTTAGGCACAGTACGGACTGCCTAGTGTGAGTGTGCCCCAAGTATATCATCCAACTTTTACTAGCCTACAAGAAGCAAGGTGCAGCACTTTTGAAGCATGCAAGACTTAAAGTCTTATCAACTCTGCCAATCCTGCGGGGCCCACATCACGACCTCTGTGTTGTACGACTTCAGTCATCTGGGCTGGTCGTTCATGTTTATGCATGAAGCCAGTGGTCCAGGCCGTATCCCCTTGCTCTTCTTTATGCATGAACTGGGCCGTTCCAAAGGTCATCACTCAAGTCGTTTCCACAGGAACCACATTAATATGAATGTGAATGTGAACACCACAATATGCTCCGAGCAGCAGTAATTTTAAAATTGCAGTAAAGTGATTAACATGGTCTGTTATCCGACAAAATCGTATGGGACCAAAAATCTGCACAAATTTACTTTCTTCTGTTATAATGGAAGGTGGGAACCACAGGCAGGAAACCTCAGTATTAATTTAAAACAAAGCTGTCACATGACATATAGACTTTGACAGCTCTTTGGACTTGAAACAATAAACTTTTATTTTAGTTGACTGCACAGGGGCAAAGGAAGCAAATGAAATATATTACAACAAATTTAAGTTGTATACCATAGCTTCTCTCCAACTGTAAAACCCCAATTCAACAATTTGTATCTATTTTCAGGAAGCAACAGATTATAAAAATGACTTGATATGGGCGGGAAAAGAAGGCCGTCTACTACCACAAGCTGAATCACCAGGACAGTCAAACCAATGAAAGCTATTAGTTGCAAAAGCGTTTAGGGGATGCTAATCTTTCAGTTTAGTCTGTTGACCAGCTTTCCAGTGACGAAGGATCCTTTTCTAAACTTTCCAGCCACTGATTAACCAGTCAGCCAGACCTCTCCTCTGCTGGCACCTTGGTCTCCATCTCCTTGCCTTTTTATCTTTTCCTTTTTTTTTCATCCTTTGGACTCTACCCCAGTGTCTTATATTGGCTGCGGCCAGATGCATAGGGTGGCCAGGGTTGCTCTGCTGGAGCAAGAATTATATGAAATTGATGGTGAAAGTTCAGCAGTCAACCACCCCTGGCTAGAGGCAAGCTCCTTCCACTTATCCCACTCCATCAGCACCACCTCCTTTCTATCTCCTTCTTCTTCATTTATCTGTCTTGCTGCCACTCAGTTTGTGTCCACCTTCTTCATCCTCCAATCACACATGATTACTGCATTACAGGTTCCGAGGATCAAAGGATTCAAAGGCCATAAACTCTCATCTGAGTGAATTTCCTCTGGAGGAAACTTTTTCCAACAAGAGAGGAAGATGGGGGAAGAAAGATAGAAGGCTGGCAAGAGTCCGACAGGCATACAAATACCAATATGGGGGTAAATACTAATAAAGTGGGGAAGGGGGAAGAAAAGTTGAAAAATGGGTAGAGAGATAGCTTCCAATAGTTGAAGGAGAGTGCCAGTGTCATTGTTGAGTGACAGGGGGAATATTTGAAAGTAGAGAAAAACACAAAACTTCAGCCCCAAATAAGATATCAGGGGTGTGAGGGTCATCCCTATGGACAACATCCTCCTAGTATGTTGTTTGTGCCAAGCCTGCCCTCTACTCTAAGCCAAAAACATCAATAACATCAACAGGAGCAGCATCTCACCATCACAGGACAAAGCAAAAGAAAAAAAAAAAAAAAGAAGCAGCAGACTTAATCCTCCTCAAAGGTGAGAAGAACCCAGCAACAACCACACAAAGAAAACTGGTCATTGTGATTGTGCACGTAAAGGAAACACATACGGTTCACCTTTTGCACACACACACACAAAAAAAAATGCCACTGAGCAGGTTACCTCCACTCAGCGTAGATCTCGACAGCACCGAACAAATGTATTATTTACTGGTGGAGGCAGTGAGTGCTGCTTGGGAATGAGAATTGACTTGTTTGTCAGGGACAAGCTGGAGATAAGCAGTTGGCAAAAACAACAGAGGGTACAAACGTATCACTGGCTCACTGCGGACTAAATCACATGAGTCACGGCAGGGTCCCAGACTCCATTAAAAGTCATGTTTTCTTGTTTTTCCCTGATCATTTTAAGCATTTATATGTGTTTCCTTTTGTGGATGCTTTCATTCAATTGACTTGCAAGTGGAAAACTTTTTTTTTTTTTTTAGCAAGTCTGTTCTGGCTACTAGACAAAAACAGAAACTTGGAAGGTATATCAGAAGACGACATGCAGTCCAGATGCAGAAAAGTGCTTCAGTGTGGAAAGAGACAAAGAGACAGCATTTCAGCCTTGAAGTCTTGAAAGATTCTGATTGCATTTTTTTAATTAAAATGTGTAGCTCATCTCCTCTGCTATTCTAATCTAGTGACCTTGAACCACTGTCTTTAAATTTATAAGTTAAAAGCAAAATGCATATGGGATTTTTACTATTTTATTCTTGATCTTCTTTATTTTATTATTTTAAATACATGGCATTTTTCTCCTTCTACCTCTTGGCTTTTATACTCACCTTCCAGACACTCTCTTCTACATTTTTTTTTCTCCTATCTTTCTTGCTCTCTCTGTAGGTGTATGAGACTAGTAGAAGAGGGCAAAGGTCACCTCAGAGGCTGGCGGACAGGAAGAGGAAGAGCAGCCAGATCTGTTGTTGATACTGCCGAGCTTATTCTTCACTGTCTCATTAAAAGGTGACCACTGTCTTCCTGCTGGCTCTCTCTCTCTCTCACACATACACGCACACACACACGCACACACACACACGCGCACACACACGCGCACACACACACAAAACCCAAACACTGTCACACGTATGCTTGCAAACATATCAGGAATCAAACTCTCCCTCTTTCTCACACTCACCAACTCCAGTTTCACTGTGTGTCTTATTAATTTTTCATCAGTCTGCCTGATGCTCTGGACTTGCCTCTTCCTCTAAAATAAACACAATTAAATAAGCATCCACACCAATTGTAAAAACAGAAAAACTTGCTCTACATAAAGTATGTTGTAGGAGTGGAGAGTTTCTGTGTTTTTCTTTCTCTTGAACAACCACATCCTTGGGAGAAATTGTACTTTGAAGAGGTTACAAAAACCAAAGAGGTCATGAATAAACCCAAGGGGAGTATTTCACAAACTTAAATGTGCATTGTGTTGGCGCTCATTAGATACGTACAGGGAATACTGATGAAATGAATAGCAAGGAGGAGAAATTTCTTCTGTTTTTCTCTCCTCTTATCACCGCTCTTTTCTCAAACTGACTCTTCCTCTGTGCCTTAGCCTTGGCTCGGGCTTTTAAACCCAGAACCAATTTTGAAATCAAATTGCATCACACACAAGGAAAAACATCACCTACATTGTATTAACACTGATTGCAAATGAACGTACACTAAAAGCTGTGAAGATCAGAACAGTTCATACCATTACCTTATTGTAGTGTGAACCTAATCTTATTCAATCTCCATCACTAACTTTCTTTCCGTCCCATCCATCTTCAATTTCTATTGTGAAGCAAAGTTTAATACATTTTTCTCTGGATAAAAGTAAAAGCAAAGCTGAAGGCAGGAAATAGAATGTCTTAAGGCTTGGCCTGGAGACACTACTGGCTGAAAGGTTGATTGGTCTCTGTCCCTTTAACTTTTCCCTTTGAGGTTTCTCTGCTCTTCTCCCATAAAAGATAAATAGAATTCACTGGGCTTCATCTGCGCACTGACTCCATGTATCAGGATTCAGAATCTCATTAAAATTCACCATTACCTGCTCCTTTGCAAGAGAGCGGCCAATTGGCAGGCAGCCTCATCAAACAGCAGACACGCTACGCCCCAATCCCCCTCTGGGTAATAGTGGGTGCGCTTCTTAACCTGCCATGACCTGCTCTGTCAGATGGGAGGAGTTTCCATCTTATTTAATCCCAGCAAATGAAAACTGCGTCTGTTGCCCTGAATCCACGTGCAGCGAGCGCACCATGCGTACAAACAGCATAATAAGCAATGAAATGATAGACAATTCCTAGACAATTATGATTTCACATGGCTGACTTTAAATAGAAATTTGTATTGTTTTCTGTGAGGCACCATGTCTGGTGAAAACCATGTGCCTTCAACTTTGGTGATTTTAAATTAGGCTTTGTCTGACAAGGAAATTCTTTCCACTTCTTTAATAAAATTACCAAAAAAAAAAAAAGTCAATTGTCCAAAACTGAAAAGGGGGCTGTTTTTCGGAGCTCACAAAACTTTTTGAGACTTTTTTAGAGATTTGTGGTTCTCACGGAATAGTGACACTACAGCCACAGGACAATCTATTTGCATATGAAGAATTGCTGTAGATTTAACTACACAACAGTAGATGAAGTAGTTTAAATTAGTTAAACCTTTAACACATAGATCAGTAAAAATACATCATGCAGGTTAATTCAGCAGTGAAACACTGACAGGAACCACTTTACTACAAAAAAAAAAAAAAGCTTTTGTACTTTTAATAGTTTTACAGTCAGATACTGCACACTTATTCTTTGTATCTAAATACTTCTTCTACCTCTGGGTTCGGAGGGATCGGAGGTGAAAGAGAAAAAAATAACCTCTAAAAATAGACGTGAACAAAATCAGTGCAGTGAATGAAAACCAGGCCTGTGATTTGGCATACATGGAGAGAAGGCGAGGCAATTGGAAAGGTTTGGGAGAGAGCAGGAGAGTGATGAGAGACATTGGAGGGTCAGTTTGATTGGTTCCACCTGGCTGGGAGTGGCAAAAGAAAATAAGCAGGACGTGTGCACGGCTGTGTGTGCGTGCACACGCAGCCATGCACACGTCTGCAAATGAAGGTCATGGCTATGCCTTGTACTATGCACTCATATGATGGTATACCTACGAACTGAAATGTGTGTGTTTATGTTTGTGTGCATTAGAGGTGAGATTCTAGTGCCTGTTGGTTCAAAGAGCCCAGAGGATGCTTGAGTGTTAATTTACAAGAAAAACTGGAGCTCCACAGCTTCACCACTGAGGTGTAACTCAACCAACATGATTATTTCTGCCTAAAGAGCATCTCGGCGGAACTGCAATCTAAAGGCTGATTTTTCACACACACGCACACACACACACACACACAGATAGACACATCATTTTTACAACTTTTTAAATATAAAAATAATTAATGTCAGAGCAAATCTCATCAATCACAGTATTTGCCCCAAGGGATGCCTCAAGGGAGAATCTATTTGCAGCAGTAATCACAGGGCTTTTAAACGGCTGCAGTAAAATACAAGCACACAGAACAGGAATACACCCCATG
>JAPZDX010000020.1:11803010-11814402 GCA_029783625.1 Naso annulatus | reverse complement strand
CACGTCTAGTTAGGAATTGGCGTAACACTGGGAATCTCACAAAATCTTTCGTTGTAAAACGTGACTTTAGCGTAGACAAACATGGCTTGTTAGCTACCTGGTACATTTACTGTGGTAACTATTCCAGTCCAACTCCTCTTCTTGTCAGTTCGATTATGGTTTGCTTTACGGGACATGCTTCGTTTACACAAATCAATGATGTCCATCCAACTTTACGCTTCACATTTGTTACTGCCGCCTGCTGTTGTTGTGCTTCCATCTTTACCCAGCTTGCTTCCCAATTGGCTATCGTTTTGTTCCACGTGACAATACACACAATGTGTGCTCGTCTGTCCCCCAGGTTCCCCCACACAACAGGATATCTGATCGTAAGTATTGAACATGCTTAATTCATGTTTTAAATTCAATACGATTTGAAATCTGTGCAACCCTAACTTTCTTCCAAGCAGACTGGATCACTCTCAACACACCTCACTCCACAGGAAAATCTGACAAGACAATCTTTAGAACCATCAAAAAATTGTGACTTTCCTTGGAATTGTCAGACGGGGAGAATAGGGCCCAAGATCGGCTCAATTATTTTGCAGTGTGTACCCCACTTAAAGGATACAGACAGCAAAAGCAAAACTATTGAGTAAGCCCTTTAAACACAATCAAACACACACAGACACCAAATGAAATCATATTTAAAGTGGAAAAGACTGATAAGCTTTTGACAAAGCCAAAGGAGACATGGGCTGCAGGTGATGGGGCCTGAGATTGGGGTTGTTGACTCAATGGAGACAGATGAACATGTCATGATGACCCCGGACAAGGCTGTGGAGCCACTTCCAGACTCAGTGACCTGCAGAAAAAAGAATACTCCGAGACAGAGAGGGACAGAAGAAAAGGTCTTCGGAGAAATCATTCTGCTTGGGCTGCACTCTGGGCATCGAGCATTTTGCTCAAGAGCACTTTGGCAGTGGTGAGGGTTACTGAATCAGCAGCTTACAGTTCACAGTCCCGCCTATCTCATGTTTAAACTAGAAACCTCATAGTTTAAGAGATTTACACGACGCTGGTCAGAGACCACCAACAGAATCTTGGCCACCAGTTTTGTGAGGGATGGATGAACCCCTGAGAAGCACTTGAGATGTTTTACCAGTGTAATCCAATTATGGATTACATTGTCATTACAATGTAATCCATAACCAGGCTCAAGCTCAGTCTTAGTCTCATGTCAAGTCTTGAGGCAATTTTTTTTTATTGTATGGGACTTTGACTTGACCATTATGTCCTTATGTTTTTTTTGTTTTATGTTTGTTTTTTTGGTTTTTTGACAATGGGCAGATCTCCCCAGCCTGCATCTTCATCTTGTAAATCTCCCTTGAGGAGCTTTCATGAGGTAAATGCAAAACTGTGAAAGATGCCAAGCCACTGCTGGGTTCCCAAAAGAGACACAAAATGATTTCTCCCATTGTTTTGAACATTCCCAGTGGCTGGTTTCCTTGGTGTGTTGTTACCAAGGAGTCACCTTCACTGGCAGAGTGTGACGATTTTGGGTAGAAAGGGTGCAACGGTTTTGTTTGTAGAGTAACACGTTCCTCCAAACTCTAGCCTTTCTTCTTTTTGCCTGTCTTTTTCTTCAAAGCTCACCTGGATTCAAAGGATGCACAAACAAATTTGTTTTCAATTTGCTTTAGAGGTCAGCTTGTGTCAGTTTCTGGGTCCCATTTAAATCTAAGCATCAAATAGCCAAAATGAGAAAGAAAATAAAGAAAAAGAACATTTTTAAAGAGTGTGATGGGCTCTTGTCTCACACGTTTTTCTTGTTCTGTTTACATCTATAAGCATAATTTTATTCTACATTTAATTGATTAATGCAAATGGACACATCTGAATCTGTTTAGTCTTTGAATACATGTCTGTGATTGGAAGCTATGTAGTATCAGGAACGCAGTGAAAATAGTTGATGCAGGATTAAAGCATAGGAAGGAAGCTTTGCAAAAAAGTCACAACTTGCCTCTAAAAAGCCTCTGGACAGCACTAAATCAGAAAATCAGGGAGAAAGGTATTAAAACGGGGAAATATTAGGAAGTTCCACAGCCACAAACAGCAGGGCAGTTAATCGTGGGAAAAGAGTGCGAGAGTGGACAAAAATTAAGAAGAAGCGTAAAAAGATGACACCCATGCCAGGCTGCCGTACCACCACGCTGCTCATCTTCTTGGTGCGAGCCAGAGGGGGCTGGCTTTAATTCAACCATGATGCCCTTTTTCCCCCTTTGCTTTTTATGTTTCTCTTTGTTTTCCTTATTCACCATAAGAGTTGTGTACAACTCGTTCACTTGCTCGCGCCACATATTTGGATCACCCTCACTCGCCGTTCTTTATTGGATTGGAAATGATGGCTGGTTTTTCCAAAGCCTCCGGGCCTTGAAATGCATGCAGGCTGGAATCCAAAACCCCTAATCACAGCTAAGGGAATAGGCTGACTGGAGAGTCACGATTCGTAGCGAGGGAGGACTGGAGGAAGAGAGGCAGGAAGGAGGGAAAAGAGGTGAAAATGAAAAGAGGGAGAGTGGGAGGGGGAAGGAGGAGGCTACAGAGAGAAACAGGTTTTTAAGGCACTTGGCTAGACAGAGAGCAAGCCAATAAGCCATTACTACCAGTGACACTATAGTCTTGATTATACACAAACAGGGGCTTGATTTAAGGCTTTGTTTGATGGATGGTCTGATGTGTTCTAGATTGTGTATTGTATGTGACAAGCCTACAGAAACACAAAGTGCGTGACTCAGTGTGACAATATATGTGAATGTACAGTACATTAGGTATGATATGTCACTTCTTTGTGTGTGTGTGTCTGTGTGTGTGTGTGTGTGTGTGTGTGTGTGTGTGTTTACGGCCTGCCACTCTGGCACACCTCAAGCTGTTCGGCTGTCGTCAAGCTCGCTCAGCAAGAAGCAGGCTGCTCCATCTGCTCAGCCCACCCCTCCTCTGTCCTCTCTTTAGACTCAGAGTGTATGAGTTCATGTCATCTGAGTGTGTGTGTGTGTGTGTGTGTGTATGTGTGTGCACGAGCCTGGCTTTTACTATCACGTGCACTAATGTAAATACCCACACATGTACAAACGTGTGTACATTCTCCACGTTCTGCAATGTGCCAAAACTACCTATCCACTCATCCCCTGTACACACACATGCACACAAACACAGAGCAGCTTAACAGGTACTATAAAATTAATCAGTATTCTATTACCCTTTCATCCCTCATTTCAGCCCTGTGTTTGCTGGCATGATTGCAGGAAAGCCTCGGAGGTTAATTAGACACAATGACACAAAATCAGTGGCTGGAGAGTCAACAAGACAAGGCTCAAAATCCGCGTGCTCACAGAACTCTTGTATGTTGGACACGGTGGCAGTTTCCCAGCTTTGTAAAGCATAATTTGTGTGCTGTAAAATTAACAATAAAATTGAAAAATAGGATCACTCTTTAAACACAAACAACAGTTACAGAAATGTATGCTTTTTTTCTGAAATGGCTGTGCAAAGATCTTTGTCCTATCAAAAATTATTTGTTAACTGAAATTATTGAGCATTTAACAAGTGAGAGAGAAAGAGGATGAAGGCCAAGTCACAGTTTCAGCATCTGCAGGGCCGCAAGGTTCTGTGTGGCATTAAATTAATCACTTTTACAAGAAAACAAGGGTCCGAACGGACCCCCTGTGCAGACATCAACGTGTGACCCGAGAGACCGTTCGCACCACTTTAATGCTACTGAACTGGGCTGCTTGATTCATGTGCTGTATGTATAAACTGTATTTCCCTTCCTTGTTCCATTCTGTGGATACAAACACTGTTTTCTCTTTTGTTATGACATTTGGATATAACAAACAAAGCTATCGAATGTGTGCACATGTTGTGCGTGAAATAACCCCGATTGGTCCAAAGCTATCTGCGTCCAACTGGGAGTATGATCAAGGTTTACAAAGAAAAGCAAGAGGAGACAAACAAGAAAGGGGAAGACCAAAAATAACTGTGTTGATCACGTATTCCTCCAAGATTATGGTGATTATGATGATGATGATGTTTGTCAGTTATTACACCATTATCTCATTCCTTAGAGGGTGCCAAAAGACAAAATATACAAAAATGGGTATTTTGTGTTGCCAGCTGTATTCACCTTAAGCCAGTTAAGACTTTTAAAAGTGCATTTTTTTTTTTTAGTTCTAGGATAAAGGTACAAACAGTAAAATTTAGGAACTTATCTCACACAAATAAATTATGTTCAGAGTTTTGCTGCAGAATGTCTCATTTTGTGGATGCTCTGTGCCCCAGATATCCAGTCTGTGCGTGGACTTAGTTTATGGCAAGTGTTTGTGTGTGTTTGTCACTAACAAGGTCTCATGAGGCTGCCTCAGTCACCTGGGCATTGCAGCATCGCACGGAGCCAGGTCGATTCATGAATGAACCCAGAGCAACAACAGAAATACACAGCATTTTCCATCCAAGTGACAGTGTGAGTGTGTGTGAGTGCGAGTGTTTGTATGTGTGTCTGTGTGCGAGGGGCAGGCTACTTCAGTACTGCCGTGCAGCTGGCTGCCATCACCCTACGCCATGGAAATGTGAACCAGCTGCCCCCTCTTTCCTTGTCATCCACAGCAGATAACACTGAGGCTATTGTGCCACCCAACACAAACACACACACACACACACACACACACACACAAACTCAAACATTCTCTCTCTCCTCTTATTTATCACCCTATTATCTTCTTTCCTTCACTCATTGCCGTGTTTTTTTCAACCACTCTTTCTCTCCGTGTTTGGATAGCAGCCAATCTCAGTCATTTAATATTTTCTAGCATTTAGCCTCAAAGTAATAATTAGCCAAATTTGCAAATGAATTAATCTGTGTTTTCTTACTCTTGCTGACTGACAGAGATTCAACTACATTCATTTCATTAAAGCATCGCACATTTGCTTGTCTCTTGATGTCTCATCAAACTGATGACGTCTCCCGAGAAATTTAGCATCCACAGAAAAATCCAGTGACTGTAACTACACTTTCCACACTGATATAACAAAAAATATACTCAATAAGATTTGACAAGACTTGTTGTAGTTCTCTTGTCCCCTAAGCTAAAAATTGAACCAAACAAATGAGATCGTGTAAGTAGTTTCTGAAGCTTTGAATCACAATAAGCAGAGGTTACGACAACAAGAGAAAACTTTGGAAGAATATGCTGAATGCTACTTTTAGCCCCGCAAAAATTAAATTATACTGAAAACACCTAATTAATATCTGCTTGAAAGAGGAGTCAGTTTTCTGTGCTTGTGTGTGTGAATACTTGCTGCAGCTGGATGTAAACAGCGGAGACGCTTTCCCACAAAGATACTGGGAAAGCAACCAATCACGAGATATTTTGAATAAATGATATTTTATTCATAGTTTAATCAGGCACTGCCGGTAATGTGCTTGATTTTCTCCACAAACATGTTGTTTTGTTTGATGCTGTAATGCGGCGACTACACCTCAGGCTTGTCATGTTTACATTCCTCGGTTTTATTCCCATTTTTCTATAAATGTTGTCATTCAATCTCCTCTCCTGCTCTGCATACAGCCCCTTAATTCCTTTGACAATCACTTGTTTTCTTTAGTTTTTCCAGACTTCCCCTGCTGCTTTCCATCCTTTCTCCCCTTCCTCTCATCTTAACATCACTCATCTGTCTGCTTTTTTTTTCTTGTTTGTTCTACTTTTCCCTCCGTCCACCCCCCGTCTGCCAGGCTTCCTCTACTCTCTGTGAGCCGGGGAAGAGAAGAAAATAACAACATGGTGACTGGTCTTCACACAATAATGCAAACAGTTTCATGGTGGGAGTACACACACACACACACACACGCACACAAACACACACAATCGCATCTTCAGGCTGGGTAAAGACACACTATAGAAGCAAACACACACACGCAGACAGCAAATAATCGTGAAACAGACGGATCGTTGCTGAATTCAAACTGCGACTCCTCCAATAAATGTTTTGATGATGGGGAGGCATCATACTCCTCATCCCTGCTAAAGAGAGGAAGGCCTGTTGTTTGGTCCCACGGAGTAATGAGGAGGTGGGAAGGCGGGCTGGGTGTTGGGTGAGGGGGTGGGGAGTGATCAAATGACACCCTGACATTTGAGACTGAAACAAACAAATCGATCGTGATTTAATTATTCATCGGTCTATTTACCATGGAAATGAAGGGGTTTGGGGGAAATGGGATCGAGAGGGAGAGCTTTAAAACAGGGGAAGAGGAAGACAGGGAGGCAAGAGAAACTGGGAGCTCTTATGTGAAGTTTCTATTATAACCTGAAGATAATGATCTGCTGTATTGAGTTAAGTTTGCAGCAGCTGCTTCCACCTATAGGTATTTCTTATCTGTTATGCTTTCACAGGAGTATTCCAACAATAATAATAATCTTACAAGTGTGTTTTAGTGGTATTCAATAATAAACTTATAAAGGCTTGTTCCTAGTTTGCAGTTTTCATCTCCCAGAGTAGATGCTAGACATCCTTACAATACTCCCATTGATTCAAAACAGGTTTTTATCCTGTGATAATATAAAGGGCTGTAAGATGCATTAGAAGTTATAAGATACAAATGGGATATTAGCTATTAATCCGACAATAATTACTTAATTTATTTTATATTTAGCAAAAAAATGAAAAGAGTTGAAAAAACAAATCGTACGTTTCCCAGTCTTTAAATTAGAAGCTGACGTCTGCTTTGAGTAATAGAGGGTTTGTGAAAATGTGTTTTCTATATGTGTGTGTGTGAGAGCAACACACACATTTTTCAAAGTGCTACAGTCCCAGCTTATTAATAACAGTTCTTTTAGACACAGCAGCTACATATGAGAGCTGCAGTTCAACGCCGTGAGCCTTAATGCACAACTATAAAGTCTTTAATGCTCAAACATGAAGTTATTTACATATATTAACAGTCACACAAAACGTTGAAGAGCTCAGTCAGATGACCAATTATCAAAATTGTTATCATTTAATTTGCTTCTCCACAAATTAACTGTTTATGGCTGCAGCTTATAATTGATTATAATGACATAAGTTTATTGAGACATACCACAGGCTTTAATCAGTCAGTGTGACGATAAACACAATAAACACACACACACACACACATCGACAAATTTGCCTTGTACCTTCAAAACCCCTCCGTTTTTTGGGAGTTCAGTATGGCTGCGGCCTTCCTCCCTCCCAGCCTACTGCATTCCACAGATAGAATAGATGGCCCTGCTTAGGATGACATTTTAATGAGTGTGTGTGGGAGAGGGCGCCCTGAGAGGGTGACGATAGAAGGGCACACACACGCACTGGAGCATGGATGCACACAAAGACTGATACACACTGACACAAAGAGCTACTGTGCACAAATGTCACTCACATGCACATACACACATATATGGATCAACAGGAAAACACATGAATACAAAGTTCTGTTGTGCGAATACACATGCACATTTGCAGACACACGCGCACACACACACACACACACAGAGCCATCAAAGTCCTCCTATCAAGTAAAGCCAACTGTCAACAGGCAGTAAAGGGTTTTATACTCAACGTAACGGGTCCCCACCGCATACAGATCACTTCATAATCAGTGCAAACAACTAAACAGTTCTTCCAGTGTGTTTCCAATATCTCTATGGTTACACCAGAAGTTAACACGACACTACAGTAAGCCAGAGATGGAAAAAAAAAAAAACATACCTGCCATGTTTTGACACCTACGAATGCTCTTGTCTCCAACAGGAGTGTATGCAAAAAAGACTGAGTAATTAGATGGTTGTCTTTTTTTGATGCTTACAGAAGGTCAGAGGTCAATGTGAGTTACAGAGCAGTCCCACTGAAGATTACAGAAATTCATTATATCGCTCAAAAAGGAGGGGGAAGACTGAGAGCAGTTTGCCTTGGTTACAAGTCTGACCTGTTGTCGTCCAACTGAGAGACAGTTTTGCCATCAGCTAGACCACCGAAATAGAGAAAAATGAGAACTTTCAAGCAGTTTGAATAATAAATGCAATTCACTGTGAATTCATTAGTGGCATTTGCTCCATTTTACCTCGGTCTCTTATTTTCTGATAGGTAGCCAACTGACAATCACACAATCATTCAAGTTTCTTGTGTGCCAGAAAATTATTTTTGTCCAGTCATTTCATTAAAAAAATGATTACATTTGACATTTAGGCTATTACATCAGTGGCTTTTAATGAAATAATTTTATTGACCAGATCTTCCTTTCATCTATGATCTTTTTTGTGATAACCTTGTCACTTGTAGGCTTTATGGAATGGAATACCAGTGCCATTATCTATGTTTTAAATAATAAACAAGAAAACCATGTAACATACTTATAATGTATACAGATAAATTCCCGGACATATAGAAAAAAAAGTACAAAGCAGGGTGATGTGTTGACCAATCATTTCTTCGCGAGGTTCTACAGATAGTTAACCTCAGCAGCAGCAGATTATATTAACCTTTTAGAGAAAGTGTTTGCATATTATAGATGGAGAGAGAGAGAAAGAGAGAGAGAGAGAGAGAGAGAGAGAGAGAGCTAGCTCTGCAGTATAGCCTATGGGTTGAATTAATGAGATTGTAGGTATCTGCATGGCTGCACATTTAAACTGGGCTTTGCATGAGGACAGAGAGAGAAAGAAAAGAGAAGAAATTGGGAGTGGGGAGGTCAGGGCAAGCAAAGGGGGTGCAACACTCACTCACTCACTCACACACACACACACACACACACACACACACATATACACACGCGTGACCGGTGAAAGCCTCTCGTCTTCAGCTCCCCAGTTATAACCTTCAATTAACCTTCCTCCCGAATGCAAGAGTGTGTGAGTAGTCTGGGTGGGCATAAGTGTGTGTGATTGTGCATACATGCTGGAATATTCTTGCTGACGTTACTGTGTTTGTGTGTGTGTGTGTGTGTGTGCCTGTACCCTCCTCTCGGCTCTTATGCATCTGCTTTTGCTCAGCTAAAAATCAATTTTAACTAACCCCCGTCTGATTAGTACCCATCTGAGTCTCTTTGAAATTCAAACACAGCAGAACAAACACATTTCTTTATTGGTTTAGTTCTTAACATCTGGACACAAGTGGAAATAGTACATCCCTGGCAAACAAGCCAAAGGATCTGATGGTGGTCATTCGGTATTCTGTTTTTTAGTTGCAAGTTGTGGTTACTCTGTGTGCTGCGATTTTTAAAAGGTTTTTACAATATGATACAAATTGTCTTCACGTTATCCAATTCAGTATTCCAGACTTGACTGGATGATTTGGATCACTGTTAAGTGTGACGTGTGCTGACAGGTAGCACATCTATCACATTCTCTTTCTCTCTTTTTCCTGCAAATTATTTCTGCACTACTCCTGATGTCACAGTCTATCATTGAGTAACTGTCCATGCATTTTGGCATCACTCTATAAAGCTGCAGTTGCTTTCAATGGCAACATTTTGGTTCTGCACCTTTTTCTTGTTTCTTTTGGTCTTGTAAATCAGGTAGAGTGACCCCACTAGTCAAGGTAAGTTGGGCGGATATCATATCAAATACTGCATTTATCTTCACAATCTGCTGATTCAGTGCAGAGTGGCTGGATTTTAGAGTCAAAGACACTGATTTGTGCATCAGCCTTCAAAAATATATACATACAGATTGAATCCTCTGCTCTCTCTGTCACTGCCAACTAGTTTCTACTGAAGATAAAACCACTACAGTTGAACAATATCGAAGACAGCAGCAGTAAAGCCAGTGTCACTTTTGGAGACTGTGTTGTGGAAAAGAATGCTGATTAGTAAGTTTCTTTTTTTTTTTTTTTGTTGCCTGTGTTCCCCACAGCAGGTGAGGAAGAGCTCGGGCCTCATTTTGGATCCCCTTCCTCTCTCGGCTTACGGGATGAATATTATAATCAGATGGGCAGGGTAAACGAAGGAGGGGAAGGTGTTAGTTAGTAACAGAGAAAAGAGCAAAAGCTTCTTTTTTTTTCCAAGAAAAGACTAAATTCTGCCTGTTGCTGCACTCTTAGCTTCCTCATCACCCAAGGCTGGGACTAAAAATAGCAAGTTCCAGTCTGTTAGTGTGTGTGTACTTGGCGCAGCTGCTCAGAGGGAGGGTTGAATCAGAGCTGATGAAGGCCATATAAACAGTGAACATCTGTGGGAGACTATTCATACTGTAAAAACATAGTAGCTTGTAGAGTGTGTGTGTGTGTGTATGCGAGTCCTCAAATTTGGAGAGCCACACCCCACTCTCCAAGTCTCTCTCACTCCCCCTCTCTGTCAGAGAAAACCTCTTTCAACCATCCCCCCACTCTGCATTCCACCAAACTTGAGGGGCCCTCAATAACTTCCTGACTGCCTTTCTCTTTCTTTTTTTTGTCTCTCTCTCTCACACACACACACACACACACACACAGAGAAACACACACTCATATCATGCTGCTGTATGCACAGAACTTTATTTATAGAAAAGTACAGTACAACACTTGGAGTATGCACAGTGCATGAACTCACTAGACCGTGCACGGTGTGTATCCATGTGTGTTCTTGTAAGCATGTCTTATGTATGTCAATACACTTGACAGCAAAACATTACATGTGCACTGACATTTCGAGGTTTCAAGTGTCCATTCGAACAAAGGGGGGATGAATGGCAGCGTGTACATGTAACTGCTTGTTCACACGGACTTCACTGACGTGTGGTCAACCATCTAGAGGCTTTACATGAAAACATGTACAACAGTTTTACATCATGTTTTTTACAGCACGAGACATGCTGTTAAATGCTTTTAATGTGAAACTGCAGCTGTAGGAAATGTGCAGTTTGCATTAATATTAACACTGCACAGAACTTACAGTCTAACAACAATCCTCTCAGACAAGTCAGTTAAAGTTCAGCTGTTCAACTTAAACAAAAAAGATATGCAGCAAATGTAATGTAAAAGCAGCCGAGCCCGAGGCTCCGATGTATCAACGAGCCAATACTACAATGCTCTTTAACACAACTGAGCCTCTTTCAGAAACAATTCCAAAAACAATAATATCAAACAATAACTAATCAAAAAAACAAACATTTACTGTTGTGCATTGCGGCTCCTCCGTGCTAAGACTGAGGTGATGGTAGGTCAAGAGGAGGATGCACTGACGTTAACTGGGGTCGAGTGTATGTATGTTGTGCAAGTGTTGTTTTTTTATGTAGAAAGCCTGAGGACCGGGAATTATCGGTGGTGTCACAAGCATATTAGTTGGTTAATCAGTCACCGCGGCAACACTTATAGACATGGGGATAACATTTGTTGTATTAGTTGGGGATATGTGTCTTGGTTAGACAAG
>JAPZDX010000020.1:11738026-11753405 GCA_029783625.1 Naso annulatus | reverse complement strand
AATGTACGAGGCGCAATCAGAAATTTCTGAACTCTGCTCTTGTGCAAAGAAGTCGTGGATAAAAACAATTACTTTTGTCAGTAAGTATTCCAAGCTGCGTTGTTTGATCGTCATCATCAACACCTGACTTGCATGCATTTTTGTAACCATTGGGCGCATTTACAATTTCAGCATGGGCCATATGCTTGGGTCTACAGCAACGACCTAGAGACCAAACTTTATTTTGGGGAGCAGAAAGAAGTGGACTGTGTTGTTTTGGGTGACAAACTTGCGTGCTTCCTGGAGAGTCATGTTGTCAGTTGGCCAAAGTTTAGTTGCGCCAGATTTTCTCCCTCACATGTCTCAGAACATCACAGTAGTACTCAGCATTACCAGTCTGACCCTGAGGGATGAATTTGAGGTGCACAACGCCGCAAATGTAAAAGAAAACCCCAATTGCTCTGGGTTGTGCTCTTGACCTGATGCACCTTCTCTGTTTTGGAGACAGGCGGGCTGTCCACTGTGAAGACTGCTGTTTTGTCTCTGGGTCTCACTGAAAACCCTCAACATGAAGTAATTGCCAACCTGGTCTTGTTGATGGAGATCCTCGCACACTCCGGCGCCATGCCACCTCTGCTCAGGAGTATGGAAAGTGCAAAAGCGCATGCACCAGTGGTAAAAAAAAAAAACAAACAAACAAAAAAAAAACCTGTGTAACTCAGGTGCTGCTGATGATAAAGTAATATCACTTGGAATACTTATTCATGAAAGCTTTTGTTTGCACGTACTACATGCACATTGCTGTGCAGGGCTAAGTTTGTGCACAACAGCGACAGTCTTGGAATTTTCTGTAAGGGGTCACATGATCAAATAATTCCTAAGGCTGACTCAATTATTTAAGAAACTTTTGGAATTCAAATGTGAAAACCAAGTGAAAGTAATTAAAACTTGGTGAAGAGACTTCGCAATGTAGAGTAGCTCTGAAAAAAATCCAATAGATATTTGCAGTAGACTGTGTGGCTAATTGCAGAGTTGCTTTATTTGCATTTGCAGTTAGCTGGTTTAACGGACTTCACTGCAAAGTTGTGCTAAGCAAAGCTGAAAATGAAATGTTATTAGAACTAGTCCACGTATACAAAAAATGGCCTGCTCTCCCATAGCTGGACATTTTCATTTCAACAGTACAGACACGGTGCTATTCACTCACTTCACTTTTACAGTATTCAAGCTTGTATGTCTTTAAAGTGGTGACCTTCCAGTCACAATACTGCTTTTGTAACCTTTAAGCACAAAGGAAGTTCATGAAATACTGGTAAATGTCAACAGCAAAAGACAATTTATTTTTGATATTTTGCAGATTTACTTTTGATGTAGCAAATAACTGAACTAAGGTTTCTGTTTGTTTTCTGAAAGGTTTCATGCAAAGATTTCAGGGTTTACTCAGTAATGTTGCCTTTGAGATAAAATGTTTTTCTTACCGCTTGACACTGAGATATTGCTCCCGCACAAAGAACAGTTCAATTCATAATCCAACTGTGGGACTGCAATTCCCCATTTCCCCACGTGTTTATCTGAACAGAATTAGTTAGCACCTGTCAGAAGCTGCTGGATTCATAGTGGGGGAAGCCGACTGGGAACGGCCTCTGCAGCTCCATTCCTAGAAAACATACAGCTGAAAAAATTTATGGCTGGTGTTGCTATTCAGCTGAAAGTCATCATCACACCAGGGTCGTTTTCTTTGCAACCCATCATCACAGTGAGATAAATACGCATCAACACATGTTTGTATAGAGACTGAGTAAGTGCCTGCCGCATTTATCTCACAGTCAGCTGGCTAACTAGGAGATTCATTTAGCACATTTTGGTTGCACAGGAGAGTGGTGAGTGGCAATAGTAGCAGCTTAAATTAAAAGCTACAATATAATACCTCCATTTATTTATCACTTTACAACAACAATTACACTTAAAAACAAAATGCGAGGTGCAGTCGTTTTATGCTACTCACAGACAAAAATGAAATAAATGGATGAGTAAATGACAAGTCATCGAAAACTCTTTATGGTGGCGTATGGAAGAAGCATTGTTACAAATATGGCTTTGTTTCTCATGATATGCACACAATAAGAAGAATCCTTTTTATTTTTGACAGCACTATATTCAACATGGTGCAATGCTGTGAAGTGATAGGAAAGTGACAATAAACAGTCTGAATTAAGATGAAAAAATGCACATTGAAGGTAAAAAAAATGTAATGTATGAGCGAAATACAAACACATGCCTAAACAGCAGTCATTTAGTGGTGGGGGGGACACCAAAAAACAAAAATGTTGTGTGCCATCTTCTATTTTTGTGCAATCTGTTAAATGTGGTATAGCTATTGGTGAAAAAGTGCAGTCACGCTAAATTGACCTTCCCTAAACAGCACAAAAACCAAAAAACTGTGGTCCATTTTTTACATTCAAAAGCGATGAAATGAGCTATTGGGACTCACACATATACTCATGGGTCTCATATGACCTTTCCATAGCTGCAGACTGGTGGCCCAAAGGTATGACGGCTTTAGAAAGAAGCACGCTAATGTTAGGTGTGGTTTGTGCCCCTTGGTGCTATTTAGCACCGAGTTCATCTCCTTCACATCCTGCTCGTCTCTGTCTGAGAGCAAGTACAGAAATAATCTTTGTCACCAACTACCCAGCAGGGCACCTTTCACACGCCATGTCCAACATGCCTGCACGGAGGCACCAAGATGTGTGCCAACGTGTGCAGCTTTGCAGGGTTTATTGTAAGCTACAGAGTGCATGTCTGTGTGCTCCAGTGGATTTCTTCCATAATTTTAATAAAAAAAGTGATGTGTGTAATCACATGAACTTCATATTTTCTCTCCAGGAACCAGGTGTAAAAGCACCTTACCGCTCACTAATTTGACAAATTAAAAAAAACATAATTAAATGACTGAGAATAGTTCAGTATCAGTGCCATTAGATTTCTCTGAAAATGGTTGTAGAAGTTCCCATTTTCATTGCATTGCACCAGTGTAATCTGAACTGTGCACAAAACTCAAATGGGAAAACATTCAGCAGTGTGCCAGCTCAGTGAGGAATGATACACTAGAGCAGAAGAAAAATGATCTGTGAGGGTGAGGGTAGCAGCAACAGATAAGAGGATTACTCCATTATTATCAACCCCAGGGGCTGTTACCCCAGAGCAGAAGAACACGGTTAAAAAGGGCAAGACCTTGATTTTTTTTCCCCCAACATGCTCACATGATTTGAGCGAGGCAGAGTTGCTACAAGACAAACCATAAAACTCTACACAGCCCAAAGACGTGTTTTCAGTCCTAACTCGAACTAAGCCCCCCGAGGAGTGACCTTGCTCTCCTGTCCAGCCAATCCTATAGCCTTCCTCCAGAGACACCAGATGGATGGACCTTATACCTGGACTGTAATTTTAAATTCAGAGTATTTTCAACAAATTAAGATTTTTTAAAAGCCTTTTAGGAATTTTGAAAACGGATTTAATCAGATAAAAGACATGTATTCAAAAAGTGCCTGACATGGTTAACTCAGAAGTTAAATCATCAATCAATCATTCTTCAAAGCTAGGCGGTTATGCAATTCTTATCTAACGGACTAATGTCGCTGTAAAAGAGTTATAACCTTCTCAGTACACAGAAATACTTGATATTAGTACCAAATTGTTACCATTTATACTCCTTCTGTCAGTCATAACCAATCCAAACTGAAACACACAGGCACCATGAACAAATTTTTTTTGCTTCAAAGTGACTTACAGTTTTTTTTTTCAACGATATCATTATCTCTGTCATTATCACATAAAAATGTCCATAAACTTTCAATGTCATAGAAAAATATGCAAATCTCCAGAAATGTAAGTTTTCTTTAATATCAGTGAATCAACTTTCAGTTGTCAGTAGATCAGTGAGTACATAGAGAGGAGCTGCACAGAGAATTCTACATGGTGCCATTTTTCCAAAATGCAAATAAAAAGCAGCTCTAATATTTCAAGACGGTGACTACTGCATATTGTAATTTATTCAAATGTAGCCACATAACTGTGTTTTACAGTGTAACTTGAAGGATGTTTGTGTGGGCAACTGAGGCACAGCTCTTTCCTCAGTTTAAACAAAGACATCAATAATGTTGGTGTCTTCACGTCAAGACTGAAGCGATAATTACTGTCATTCAAGCAGAAAGCTCATAGCACAGGCGGGGATTAATGTGTGTTAGCTAGTGACTGAGTCTTTGTAAAATAAATTTACACCAGCTGTGTGAAGCTCCATTTCAGAAAATGCTACTGTCTCTCCACCACAATTCAGCTGCATGTGCCTCTCGGCCACGGTCATGCCCCTGCCTTGAGCACCATGAACATCCTTACTGCTCCTTTGAAATCACTGTTTGCCAATTTGCTGATGTTTCTGTACTGATAAATTTACAAAGAGAGCGCAGGTAGAGCTTCACTGTTTTGCTTAAGGACATATGAAAACATACTGTTAATGGCAGAACAGTAGCTGTTGTGTAGGCTCCTAAGTATCCCCTGAACAGCTCATAAACATTTTACATTTGGATTCTAGGCATTTATCTGCAGTGTGCAGGTGGTGGTTCAGTGTGTTTAAGTTTATACATTTGTAGCTGCAGGAGCTTTATCAGCTTGGCGTTTCAAAATATTTAAACAATTAGGACACTCTTTTCTCAGATAGAAGACGCCCCTGACATAAAGTTGTAAGATTAAGAAACACAAACACTTGTCACTGCCTTTCAAAATGAAACAGGATCGTTTTCTGATCTGACACCCCATCATAAATAAAACATTTTTTCCACTATCATTGCAAAAGTGTCACCACTGTTCTCCGATCAGTCTCCACTGTGGTTAATTTTTGGTTAAGTTCAGGAAGCAAAACTAGAAGATTGCTGTCACATTTGAAAGAAATATTGATTTTTAGTAGGAAAAGGTAAATAAAGAGCTGTTTCCCTTATCCAAGTTTCATGATGGTTTAACTCATCGAAGCCACCTTCACTGTAGAATGTTTTCTGGGGCTTCACCATCCTCCCTTCATTTATTCAGACTGACATGGCCACCAGAGTTAGTCATAGTGTCGGTGTTTGAACAATTGGCCAATATTGTGGGTTTTCTTCGACTCAAGACCTGTGCATTATGGCAAACTTTTTTTTTTTTTTTTTCAAAATTACAATAACCTTAAAGTAACCCTTTTGTAACCTCAACAATAAATGACCCCTTGACACTCCTCTCATTACTGTCACTTGATAATCAGTGGGGGACTGCGCATCACTAGAAAGAGTCCTAATGATTTAAATCCCAACAGCATTCTCTGGAAGCAGGATGACTTTAAGGTGACAGATTAGCAGAATGTGTCAGACACTGACAGTTTGAGACATAATAAATGATATTTAGAAAGATGGGAATGGAAAATAAGACTATAATATGTTGTTTTTATCAATTATTAAATAGTCAAACATATGATAATGCCAACACTACATTTTTTAAATTATAGAATTTTCTTCCCAACTTTACTCCAATTAGACACTCTACCCCAAACTACGAGAGCCCCCCTGGTGCCCCCCACTTTAAAAACCATAGCAGAGACTATAGTAGCCCCCCTGAGCTCATGAAAGTTGCCCTCAGTCATGCAACCTTGTCACCTAGAAAGTTAACAAAAAGAGAAACTTTAGCAATTCAACTCAGTGTGTTGTGAGTAAATTGTAGATGACTAACACAACAAGCAAAACTTGCAACCTTCGCATATAAAAGTAAATGTTAAGATTGATGATATGAGAGGAAAAAGTCTCTCTGGTTGGCATTCAAGAGATAAGATTGCAACAGAGAAGATGTACATAAACCTTTCAAAGCTTGGGAGCTCCTCACAAATGCGTAAGTGTGGCTTACTAACAGAGACAAGCCAAGCTGGTGCTTTGGGAACATATCGAGGAAAATGGAATTTCCCTCTCTTCCTTTTACAAGACAAGTGACCTTTGCCCTCTGGATGGCTCTCTCTTCCAATTTCTCTACTCTTACATGGAGACAGACAGGCACAACACACGCGAAGACACACACAAAGGCATCTGCAATTTCTCTTTAAAACAACCCTTCCTAATACACACACAAGCGCTCACCGTCCAACAGTCAATATTTTCTGAAGGATGGCCTCCCCCGAGAACTAGCGGGCAATCTGAAGGGGGCCCTACAATGAAAGGGCCCGTGATTGCATTCGACCGTAGCCCTCACAAAGATGTCGTACATCAAATGCCAACAGATAAAAAGCCATCCGCGAAGAGTTAATCAGCAGAGTAGCTTTCATGGTCATGCTGCAATTTGTCTCAATATCACGCAAAGAAGACAAGCTCTTGTAAAAAAAAATAAATAAATAAAAGCACAAATATAAATAAATACATAACCGCATTAGTGTTTCATGTAATGCTGAATGTGATTTTATCTCTACTACTCTATGGCAGCATGTGACGCTCTGCTTTTAGCTCACCATTTACCAATACTGTCTGACCTTGAGAGCGAGCTAGGTGTGTATGTGTTTGTGTGTGTGTGTGTGTAAATGCCTTTTTGTCTGCTTTTGTATATGTGTGTCAATCTGAGTGCACCTCTTCCCCTCTTATTTTTGCTGATTCCATTGGGTTTGAGAGCCTAACCAATTTGCAGTCTGAATCACAGTAGAAATGCATGAACAAGAGGCTGCTTAAGCATTTTGCATACTTGCCACCTCGTACATGATAGGACGCACCGGTGTGATTCTCATAAAGTGGCACGCTGGGTGAAAATAAGCCTTAATCAAGACTGCTGTTAACCTCTGTTTCTGACCCCTCGTACCAGCCACCACATTTCAATCAGGTTAATACACCGGCCACCGCCAATGCAAAGGCAAAAAGATCAATGGAGGAACAAGGTATTTAACTCGAGCAAGAGGCTCGCCAAATACTCCAAAATGCAGAGTGGGCCACTTGAAAGGCTTCCGCCTGAATGACTGTTTCAGGGATTATCCACAGCGGAGACCACTGAATCACAATGGGAGTTAATTTTGCAGTTATAGTACAGATTTAAGAGTTTAAAAAAATATATATTTTCAGCACCAAAACAAACATTCTTAGATCAAAATAAACTTTCTGCATATAAGTTGAGTCAGTATCAGTTCCAAAACCTTGTTATTTTAAAAAACGAGACATTTTCAAAATGGCAAATAACTAAATAGCCCAAACTGGTTTTTGGAACATCATTAGCAGTATACACCACACTAATTTTCGGATTTAAAATGTAATCCATGAAGCGTGTGCACTGGGATGTTTCCGGAGGAAAATGGCTACATCTAAGAGTTGCTCTAAAATTAAAGATACCAGCATGCCATGTTGAGAACTATTTAAGGTTATGGTTAATAGGTGGCTTTAATGGCAAACTAAAAGTTTTTTCCCTGGTTTGTTTTTGGTTTATTTTTAGCAAAAGCCACAGATGACCAGCTTTTTATTTTGAGATAACTTCTGTTCCTTGCATACAGTAAACTTTTGGCCTGCTATCCACACTGTAACCTTGTTCAGCTCTCTTTTGAGCAGTTCATTCACGTTGGCAGCGGACAGGCTCTATTATGTCCAAGGCTGAAACATCCCCGAGGGTGGAATTCTTCATCTCTACCTGGAAATCTAGACGGTCCTTCCTTTGCTCTCAGGACACGTCGACCTAGACCGTCAGCATCAATTGTGTCAGTCTGCACTGACACAAGCGTCTGTCACCATCCATTTACCTATACAATCAAGACAGGGCACCATTCTATTGTAAATATTGTAACCTTGTTTCAGCTCTGAAATGCTGGCTTTGGTGTGCTTTTAGTGTTCTTTGGTAGAAATGTTAGAATGTTACACCTATAAAAGTTCTGTGTTTTTCTCTCTCTCTGCAAGACAGCCACCAAGCCAGACATCCGTAAAAACTGTCTCTGGTTTCAAATTTCAAAATCAGATTCCTCACACACACACACACACATAAGCATGCCAATCCCGTCAAGATCCCAAAGGTACCGTGTCCTTGGGAGATCGAAGTTTCGTCGAGCTGTTCATCAGACATCTGCTAAGCGCCTCATCATGAAAGTGCCGAGGTTTATTCCCTGGCGTTGCCTTGCCAAGAACAACTGGCAGGCGCCAAGAAACCTTCCACTCTGCCACCAAGGTTAGGTGAATGACAATGCTGAGTTACTGAGACATAAGAGAAGGGAGGACACAGTGAGGGAAGAAAAACAAGAAAGGTAGGAAACAGTCACATCCATTTGTGTATTCATTCCTATTTCCTGTCCCTTTTTACTTCTATCTTTTTTCTACACTGCCCCGCCTTTTTTTCCTCCACATTTTACCCTCAGGTTTCTCCTCTTATATTGTCTCACTGTGGCTCTCAAAACACTCACAACCCAAAAACAATGCTCTGCTCCTCGCTCACAATTTTTTCCTGCCTTACTTTGTTGTCCCCGTCTCTTTCTCTCGCTTTAGAAAAGAGGGGATCTAATGCTGTCTCTGCATTATTAATTGTCAGGCAACAGCAAGCGACCGGTGCTGCAAATAATCCAGAGGTCAAACAGGAGCATTGGCCAGCCCAGAAACCCAACCCAGCTGCCCTCTACCTCCTCTAAATTCTGACCTTATCTTTTCACGATTTGGAAGACCGATGAAGAGGAAAGTGGAGCCAAATATTGCAAAATACTCAGCATTCCCTCTGTAAACAACTTGAAAAATCAAATGATAAAAAATGTTCTGACTTTTGCAACCAGAGAAAAGTATGCAGCCAGCACTGATCACCACTTTGCTGTGCTGTTTAAATGCTGCATCTCCCAAAATTGCTGCAGCGGTATTAAAGTCATCACTTGCAATCAGCAGCCAAACAAAAATATATTTGATTGCAATGAGAATGTACAAGAAGGTGTCTAATAATTCCAGTTGATTGTCCTCCGGAGAACACAGTGACAAGAGAAAATCGGCATCTTGTCTGATATGTTTTTACTTGGAAATACACTTAGCGTAACTTTCTTATGTCCCTTTAAATTGATTTACAATGCCTGTGGGTGCCTCAAATTCTGACAATGCCTATACTAACAAGTATTAACATTTTCCTGCTATTAAAGCCACTGAAGCACTGTATGCATGTACATGTGATCCTATGAACGTAGAAAATATTCATCTGTTGATACGCATCTGCTCAGAGAGGAAATAACTTAAAAGGAGAGGAAGGTGTTAAAGTAAAAGACGTAAAATGTTTCTTGAAGAGACAACCTTATGAGGTTTCCATAAAAGACAGAAAATGTGAAATGTTTTATTTCTTGGTTAGTTATTAAGGAGAGGATCATGGGCACAAAGTCAGGTTTTCACACAACTGAAAAAATCTAATTCACCACTTTCACAATAAGACAGTGCACAGAGAGACAGGGTGAAGTGAATTGTAAACCACTAACGGGTTGGTGATATTAGCAGTGTTTAGCTCTCTCTATTCAACACTTAAGGATTATTATTTGGCACTTGCCATTAACCTCTACACTTTAAGTGAATAAATCTGCACTCGTGCCACAAAAAAAACCAAGGTAAAATATCTTTGTACGTGCAGCACTTGTTGCAATACCATCTTTTCTGTAGTTAAAAAGCTTGAATGGTGTTGCATTGGAGCTTTTGATGACCACTACAGAGGCAAAAGAGGAGATAACTCACTCACACTGTCCTTTTTATTTTTATAACAAACTTGAAAGATGCAACATTTCGACCAGGATTCTAAATTGCCTATGGATATTTCCTCCTACGCACCTGTCCACAAGAAACTGAAGGTGTGCATGAGTCTATATAAAGTAAAGATGACCTCATCATGAAATAATAATACATCCGCTGCCCAAACTCTGTCAACTGTAGAAAAGTCTGTTTAAACCCTTAACAGGACTGTATATTCTTGCAAATCCTCGTAGCAATCTCGATTTCTTCCAAAAAACCCCCCAAAACAAATCCCTTGTTTTTCAGCTCTACATAATCAAACTTGCTCCTCATATTTTAAATCACAGCCAAAGTCTTTTTTGTAATCAATACTACGTTAAAAATGCAACACTGATTTTACAAGGCCGATTGAAAAACAGGCAAGGACACATAAAACATTGGCCTCCCCTGAACCTACTGTTTTCAGATAAGAATGTGACCAGTCCTGAGGGAATACAGTGATGAGGAGATGAGAGAGAACTTTAAAGTGTCTTAGGATATCTCATGCAAGTTGCTGAAGTGTGAGTTTCCACTATAGTGCATCTCAAACATCCCTGATTATTTAAACTGTGTGAACTGGGAAATTGGATCTAAAGCTTGGATTTAACCAACTGGGTTGATGTGTGCTGAAATACTGAGGTTGAGATGATATTCTTGCAAAAGCCTGGTTGCTAATTCAAGACACCATAAATGATCAGCTGTGTGTAAAAGCTTTACAATAAACAGCCCAAGATTGCACCAAAGCACTTGCCATGCTGTACTGAGATGACTGACAGAGCAACTAAAAGGAAGGGTCCTCATGTAGACATAGCGGGAGGTCTTGAGCAATATTGAGTGGCTGTTGCACATGTCTGACATACATTTCATTTGCACTTGATTAATTCACAAGATCATTAATGCATAACAATGCACTGAGAACAGCTATGGTCCTCCATGAAAGTACTCAGAGTGATGTCAAACACTCAGTTTCCACTCATATGCGTTTTGTGCGGCTGAGTGCAACTCCACTCACGAAAAAGCCTCCAATCACATGCTTCCTCTCTGACTGAGGACACAAAATTAGCAAACTCATGCTAATGAGTTTCAAAGCTGTCAGATGGTTACACTGTTAACCCTACACAGCTTTCTACCCTGTAATCTGTAATCTCGACGTGGTCATTGTGGTTTGCACACGACATGACTGATCAGCATACAAGATTTTTCACCAAGAGGAATCTTCAACAAGTCTGTTGAGTCTCCAAACTACGCTTTATCACAAAAACAAACAAACAAACAAAAAAAGGATGACATGAAAAATGGCAAGGAACATTTTTTTTCTTACAAAATAGACATTCCCATGAAATCCATACTTTAGTAATTAGTGTTGTGTTGCATGTAGTTGCTGCTCTGTTGCTCTGTGACTTTATTGCTGTATTATACAGCTGCTGGTCAATTTTACCAATTGCATGCCGGTAGGGTAAATGGTATGTTGTCAGGTAAGTGGCCTAGAAGAGCATAACAAATTAGGGTCTGTCCAATATAGGATTTTTGCGGCCAATGCAGATACCAAAATTAGGGAGCAAGAAAATTCCTCTGTCCCATATACCACATGTACGGTGCACCATTATTAAATACTAAAGGACAAATATTTAAGTGCAATTCAAACTGAGCCCTCTCCAGAGAAATCTGGTCTCACTACCAGTATTAAAGCTTCCATTTTACTCATTGCTTTGATATGCTTTAAATAAATGATTCACAGACTGGTAGGTGTAGCAAATGTTAGCATTAGCATGCAGTTTGCTGATATCAACAACTCCCAGAAAACATGATTCAAGTACTGCCCTTTCTGCCAGAGCAGTCTCCCACTGCAGCTTTAAGAAAGGGAAAGTACATCCACCATCTGTTGAATGAAAACACGAGGAGCCACACTTAGTGTCCAGAGAATTACAGGCTATAGGGTCAGGGATACCCCCAAGGGGAGTCTGGTCTGTCGATAGGCTACAGCCTTTCTGTTGGAATCCAGGCTGAGCGACGAGCCATCCATCAAGCCTCAACTCACACTTCATGAGGCAGAGGCAGGAAAAAACCTGGATGATTAATGTGCCTTCTGTGTGGTCAGTCCTCTTTAGCGCGCGCGCGCACACACACACACGCACACACACACGCAAACAGAGTCTGAGATGTGTATGTATTCTCACACAAAAATGATTGGACATTTACGTGTATACAAACCACCGCAGGTGTTTGCACACAGGCAGAAACATTCACACATGAACACACATATCAATAGCACAAGGCTATATTCCAGAAGATAGTAGATGAAAAATGTCTGCGCTCCACTCCTTTCTTGGCTAACCTCCATGCTGAATGGAGGGGTATTGACTTAAGAGCCAGGCAGCTAGACTTTATTAATAAATGCCCTTGCTGAGCCAACAGCAAGCATCGCAGCACAGTAAGCACACACAGCCGTCTGAAGAAACCTCCCCTCGCTAGAATTTCTCCCACCATAACTAACCATCTGATTACCTCCATTACTGAATTCACAGGAACATATGAGGGGCTTAATTAAACAAACAAACAACAACAACAACATCAACAACAAAAAAGCTTATTTGGAACCTAATTCCTATGTGAATATCAAGAGTTAGTATTTTAGAAATAGGATTTAGTATTGAGAAGCCGCACCGTGACAATTATGTTCTCCACAGACAAAAACACGTCACATCCCAAGGCAATTTATAAGGGAGCAAAATTTTTAAAAAGAAAGAAGAAAGAAATCCGATAAATCAAATCCTGTTATATCATGACAAAAATACTGTGATGCAGGATTTTGGCTACTGAATACCACTTAGTTTTACATTCAAACCTCTCCCACAATTCCCCTCCTTAAACGCATCCATTTTACATTTGACGGGGGTCCAGGGACCTGTGAAATAAAAGCTCATTTGATTTTTTTCTTCCTATTGGTCCTTTTCCAACCTTTCTACTGAATGAATACGTATAATGCAGATCTGTTCCATTGTGACAGAACACGGTAGTTTGGCCATTAAAAGCCCTGCACTCAAGTGGATTCATTTTTTGTCTCGCCACAAAGGATGCCGGCAAGCTCATAAGCCGCACCTTAATATGACCACAGATCAATGGGGCTGCGAGCAGTCTGGAGGTATTGTTGATGTACTAGCTGTATTTACGGAGCTGCTGAGATGGATATGGGTTATGGATAACTGGAAGAACTCATATTCTTAGGTAGTATTGTCAAAGAGTATGAAAAATGTATAGAAAACAGAAAGGAGGTTCTAATGTCAGAGTAAACTAAGTGATCATAAACAGATGATCGCTATTTTTTTAAGCCACTTCACAGACTGCAAAGTAAATAATAAAAATACGCCACAAACAGTTTATGTAGAACTGCTACATAATGTATGTAAAGTTGTCTGCCCATCAGCCTGGAACCTTTTGTTTTGTTAGTATTATCACCTGCAAACCAGCAGAATTCTCAGACTGGCTAGACCAACTCTTTAGGTGAACTCTGAGACTGTGGGCATTTCGGATGTTTTTTGTGAACATATTAAAATACATGATATTTGGTTTTGCGCTTTATGTTCTTGTAGTTCTTTGTGCGGTTGCATGTGGTCATTCAATGTGTTGAGTGAAAATCTCGTTTGGTGTGCATCCTTGTGCGAGGTCTGATGAAACATAAAAGAAGAAAATAACAATGTGAATAGTGTTATTGATTAGTTGTTATTGACGAAGGACATTCCATAAGTTTAATGAATGCTATTAAAGTTATTCATTGGTGCTATTGACTGCACGTCCATAAACGTAAATCTGACATCTGACAAAATAATAACCTACACTGAGTCTATATTTCTGTCATTGCATGTGCTAATACTCTAGATGTGATGTAAATGTAAGTCCCCAACGTGTTATTAAATGTATAAAGCCCATAGAAAAATGCATAAATACATGAATGTGTTTACACATAGATGAACGTTGCAACACATGTAATCAGAGATCATAACATGTATTGTCCAGTTTGACATTGCCTCAGTGGTGGACAAGAGTCCTTGAGCACTCAGACACCGGGATATCAGGGCTACAGGGAAGCACTGACCCTACAATGCTGCTGCTGAATAAACTTGATCTCCGGTGTTATTGGGTTGATTTCTGTTGGTTGGGGGAGTGGCTGCAACTTTGCCAAGCTCTATACACTCATGACACCTTCCTGATTAAAGCAATACCTGTTTAAAGGCTCAGTATCATAAAAAGTGTCTATAAACTGTTGACGCAATTACAAAGCAGGTTGCCGGCAGCAGCCATTTTAGGACTGTTTGTAATTTGCTGTTGCCCTGTTGACTATTTCTAACTTTTCAATGGTTAAGTAGAGCTAAAACGCTTTGTGAAATACAGTATAGTCTGACTCCAAAAATGTAGCTGTCCTACGACTAAGACTTCGTAATATAACTTGCTTACTGTCGTAAATCAGCAAATTAAGAGCTGCTTTTAGACCTGAGATGTTTTTCAAATAAGTCCCCTGATCATTCATGCATGTGGCCTTTGTGGCCCCCTAAAAATTTCCCACTGCAGGCCAACTGGCCTTGCCCCTTTAACAGTAATGTTTAGTGAGGTCCTTGGCTGGGTAGGCAGCATCAGTCAGAGCTCAAATTGCATAGTGCATGATTCCAAAAATACATACGAGGTATAAATCAATGTTAAGACCACTGAAGGTTAATCAAGTAGCCTTTGTCAAAACTGTGATCATTGACAAAGGTGGATTTTAGCCGGCACACATTTACGGCACATTAACTGTAAGACCAGTAGGTGATTTGTTATTTTTAACAAGGGGGATGGTCAAGTTGTTGTTACAGTATTGTATTGTCTGCTGTTTTTTTTTTTTTCACACTGCCGCCTTCAATGATAACCTAGGTCTCGGATTTGAGACAGTTTCTGAACCGCCGGCAATATAATGAACATGTAAGTCTGTCCATTTCAGATTAAAAGCTCAGTTTTTCCTGCTTACTTTTTTAATTTCAAGAGTGCGCCATTTGAAATGACTTCTTCTCTGACTCACTTCTTTCTCCATGGACTCTCACCTCGTCTTCGTGCATGTTACTCTAGTAGCAGCTGGTAGGAGCACCGTGTTTTGCCGAAATGATTGGCTGAGTATGGCATCATATGAAATCATTATAACTGCATGTAATTGGTCTATGCTTCTTGGGCTGCTACTGTAAAGACTAGGACAGCTGCGCCGGCTATGCAGAGAGGCGTTGTGTCTCAGTGTTGCCCACTGAAGACAGTGTGAGAACGGACTACACAACCGCTCATTCACAATCAGAGAGAAGCAGAGGTAGAGTCTGCCTCAGCCGCCTGTATTCACACATGCCAGCTTGTTGTCAGCTTAAGCTCTCCTGAATGGAGGCATTCATTATATTGTTAAAATTGAAAAATGTAAGCTTTTATTTTTATTTTTATCAACAATAAAACAGCAATCAAAACAGAATTCAAGTAAAAAATAATAGCAAAAATAAATAAATAAATAAATAAATAAATAACAATCTTTCTTTTTTCTTACAAGCCAACTTGAGGCACTGCCTACCCTGCCCACCTGACTGCACACCACAACCCTTAAATGGCAAAATTTCAAGCGGAAAAATAGTGGAAGAAATTTTAAA
>JAPZDX010000020.1:11631656-11642885 GCA_029783625.1 Naso annulatus | reverse complement strand
TGCGACTCGGTTCCCATCGTTCATGTTAACGAGCTGTTCAAAAGAATCGGTTCGTTCGTGAACGTCACAACACTACTGATCAGTTCTCTCCTTAAAAAGCAACACTTCACAATTTAGGAAAACTCGAGTAGTAAACAATCTGCCTAATATGACATTTAGTCAAAAATGCACTTTTTTCATGTAATGTCATGTGCTCCTTTGACTGTTGTCCCGATCTTGGTCTAATAAAAATTTTCTGTCCAAAGCTCAAAATCTTTCTCCTTTTATCTTCTTCTTCTCTTATGTTATTATTATTATTATTAATTTTTTTTGTTTGTTTGTTTTGTAGTAGTATTTATTATTTATTTCTTCATTTTACAGCGTGAGAAAGGGATATGTGCTGCTGCCTGCTGCCATTTCACAGTTTTTCCTCAGTCAGTTGCAGAGCTCCCCTCGGAAGCTGATGGTTACAGCTCAGTCTTTGGCTTTCGGCTACTGAGTCCAAATGTCTAGACAGATGATGTGTTTAACATGAGGGTACTTTGGTGGCAGTGTGGTTGATGGAAAGTTTGTCTTTGGTCTAGAGATTCTAACTTTTGGGCTCATGGTAACAGAACAGTTTCTTTAGGCCTCCAGTATCAAGTTGAGCTCATAAAGATTCACAGATATATTCTCAGTACTCATACATTAAACACAAGATTTAGTAACAGTTCATGTTTGCAATTCAAATTTCCTGACATCAGTCTGAATAAGAAGATCCTACTGAAATATTTTAGAGTTTTGTATTGAAAATACCTGATGCCTCCATCCTGCACGGAAGTCTCCATGAGTAGACAGTTAATCCTTATCAGTTTCAGAAGAATCACTGTGTGCTCTTAACGAGTATTAGTACTGAGAAAAAACAAAACAAAAAAAAAGACATGTGGACATAAATTTACAACTTAATTCTCATAATATTACTACTTTATGCTTATAAATTTACAACTTTGTTCTCAAAGTCTCTGATTTTTTTTTTCTCGGTGTGACCCTAATACTCTGTCATAAGCTCTGTTGTCCTTTAAGGAGAATTTCCAATAAAGCCAAATCTTGTTATATTAACTCAAATGATGCGTCGAGGTGGTATGGTAGTTTACAGTAAAATGTCAAAAATTTAACTTAACAATATGAAATGCTGACTGAAAAAAAATCCACGTGTGGACAGTCACAGTAGTAGCTCCCTTTCAACCAACTACCTCCATGGAGAAACAGTAGATTTACTGTAGGATATATGAGTAGGATATAAGGCCTTCACGAAAATGTTTACAACACCTGGTAGTGAACAAGCCATCTGGCGTCCCAGGACAAATCCCACAGAGCCTCCGGTTGGTTGGTCAACTGTCTGTCTGACTTGGTGGTCCAGTCTGTCTCTTAACTGGCCCTCTGTGTGTTACTTTCATTCAGGGTGCACATACTGTAACTGTATGCTGCATGTGGTTTCGTGACTGGGCCAAATCACAGACAGCCCAACAATCCCCGACACCCACCCATCCCATCCCACTCTAAACCTCGCTCCCACTCCTCCTGGCCTACCCGAGCAGTAAAAGTGCAACTAAAGCCTGAGGTTGTTCAAGCTACATCAGACAAATGAAATTCGGTCCAAGGTGTCAATCTCTGTTTAGTTTTTTTTTTCTGTGCCGGTGTTCTTAAAGTGCTCTTGTTGTTTGTCTAGAAACGAATTTTACTGCAAACTGTACCAAAAATTTTGACATCAAATGAAAAACTTGTGTGCATGTTCATCTAACTCATTTCATGAGGAGAAATAAGTCCTTTATATTTAATGGCAAACCTGTCTGAGCTTGTTTGTTTCTTTGTAGGTGCTTTCCTGTGCTGAGCCTGGCAGCTTCTCCAACATGACAATGAATTTCCCATGTTCAGTGTAGTACTGTGACTGTGTGCATGCGTATTCCACTCTGACCTTTCCAAGCTGCTTTTATTTTATTTTATTTTTATTGACTGCTATGGCACGTCCCACAAGATGTCCAACAGGTTTCACTCCATGTTTCCACCTTTGTCGAGGGCAGTGAATGTGAGATGAGCCATGCAGAGTTACTCTGTCCCCAGCCTTCAAATACACTGTCTGTACAGTTCAGTAGTGAAGTGTTGAGACACTCATGTTTTCTTCCTGGACCTGTTCTGGTCTGCTGTGGTTGAGTGGTAGTAGTTCAGCTGAAGCATCAAGTTGCACTCATTGCTGAAGTTAACCATTTCTGCTTCAGTTTTGGCCCACTCATTTATAGGGGGAATTTTTATGTATTCCCCCAAATTGTGGTATGACATGAAGGTGTGTGTGTGTAAGATCATGTTTGTATTAGTTATTAAATACGGATGTTATGGATAACAAACGATACTATTTATTAATGGACATAAAAGCACATCCACTTCTACAAATAAGTAGTGCTGAGCCATACCTTTCTGTAGTGTTAGTATGCAGGTAAAAAAAAAAAAAAAAGAATTAACAAAAAGGAACCAAACAGGACAAAACATCAGCCCACTGACAAAATTTGGGGTTTGATGCTGTGCTGCTGTTTTTTTTTTTGCTGATCCAGCCAGCTGTTCTTTTAGTACACTCATAAATCCACAATAAGACCCATTATTTGGCCATCAGGTCCTCTTAGTCTGCTACCTGAGAGAATGTTTCTTAGTTTGTGGATTGCAGGGCAGTTTTTTCATTGCAACTTAATTTGTCCCTGCATTTTGCTGAGCTGGAATATTGTTGTTCATTACTGCACCGCTACTGTTCATCTGTATTTTTGTACTGTGTCAATAACAGCTTTCTTTGAGAATTCAGCAGTGCAATGTCTTGTTCAAAGACACATCAACCATGTTATCTGCACAGAGTTGGCAAGATTACCTCAGATAGAAAAAGACATTCAAATCAAATTTAATGGTTTAAACTTAAGTTTCAGTTTTACGGTCCAGCAGAAGGTTTACCCCTCAATTCCACCAGTGGAGCTGATCAGTTTCACTCTAGTCAATGTGTTTGCTTTCACTGGCTCCCTAATCATTGTGTACCTACTCTGGGGCCCATTGTTCCGACGGTCCATTGTTCCCATGGCCCATTGTTCCGACGGCTCACTGTTCCGCCCGCATGTGTGAGATGCACCAACGAGCCGGCGGAACAGTGGTGCGGCACCAAGTTTAGAGGAAAGGTATGAATTAAGGTTAGGTTAAGTTTAGGATTGGACATAAATTGGTTAAGGTTAGGGTTAGGGTTAGGGTAAGGGTTCGGGTTAGTCTGTTCAAATAAACTGAAGTCATGAAGCCATTCAAACAGCCTAAAGGAGCAGCCATCTCTCTCCGTTCATGTTCATCTTGAAAGGAATGGAGGAGGCAGTGAGCAATTGGATGTCTGTAATATTGGTGCATCTCACAACATGCGAGCAGAACAGTGAGCCGTCAGAACAACAGGACGTCACAGCAATGCGGCACCATCTACTCCATCACAGCTACAGCAGTCTGGAGCCGTCCACAGAAGACATGCAAGGCTTCTATTTTTGCCTGATCCAGGAGCACAGTGTATCAATTCAGCACAGAGCAGACTGAGCAGGACAGGAAGCCAGACACAGATACAACATTAAAACATCCAGTTAATTTTCAAAATAAAACACTCCGTGTTGACACTAGATCACATTTTCCTTAAAGGAGAGGTTTGTATTTTTAAGCTGAGGATTTGAGATCATATACGAAGTTCGACAGCATTATTATGACAAACGATGCAGTCCTAAGAGCTGGAGCTCATTGCTGATGTCACCGCTGGCTGAAAACGGCTGAAAACAGCAGAGGAGCATGTGCATTCAGCTAATTCGTCGAAAAATACAATTAATACTCGTCTTAAAAAACATGAAACTCACTGAATGTTTAATGGTGCCCACTCATGTACCAATACTAAAACACTAAGACACCGGCATATAACCTGAGAACAGCTCTTTCAGCTGCTTCTTACCAAAAATGAGAACATTTCACTTTTATTATAGACATCCAACATGAATTCACATCAGCTTTCCTAAACTACACAGCAATTTTCACATCTTCAGGAATCTTTTAAAGTTAAACGGTGCCACCTGGGGTCAAACAGCAAAGTGTTGTGTAAAGTATACACGCTTCATGTAAGGGCGAGTATGTCATGTCTACTCATCCTTGAATGAGAAATGGGAGTCTTGTCAGCATTATTTTAAAGGACACAGCACAGTCAAGATAAAAGATAATGCAAATACGGTAGAAGAATGGAAAATGCTTCATGAATCTGCTCATCAGCATTGGTTGTGGAGAGAATAATTTGTAGTTATGACACATTCTCTCCCATCATCCGTGCTGAAGTTTGGCTTGAAAATGTCAAGAGTGGCCTTGTCCAATTAAAGAGCAGTCTTCTACGTTCTCTGTTAATTCTCATTTCAGGCATTGGCTGTCTGAATAGGCTGACAAATTACATTTTGTCCTCTCTGATTCACTCTCTTCCTCTTCTCTTCAGCTGCTCTTTCTCACTCTGTCTCCCTCCCCGTCTCCGTCCCTCTCTTCTTGTTTCTCATTATTTCAAATGAAATGAGGATTGTGCACTGAATATTTGAATAAATTAAATGGCATATTTAAAAAAAGAAAAAAAAAGAAAAAATCTTAACCTGATTAGCTAGATCATTAGAGGATCCAGAGGGGCTTTGAGCTGCAGGCTTGATCCAAGCAAGTCTGTGACTGCCCTTTGAAGGTCAGCATGCAAAAAAGGAGGGACTGTGTCATCAGCTCGTGAGTTCAATAATTCACCGCTTTTTATGTCCAATTTCCTTTCAATCTGGCTATCTTCAAAAGTCTGTCTGTCTGTCTAACAGTGTATATATTATCTTTAAGGCCTCTCGTCCTAAAGTGTTTTGTATGCATGTTCCACCCTCTCTGATTCTTTCAAACTCTTTTTTTTTTCTTGGCTTTTTTAAGCACCATTACTATGCAACAGGTAAATATAGATGTCTCTTGCAGGTTTGTCTAAGGGTAAGCTTTAACACCTTGTAGACACTTTTCCATGAATATTTATGCCTTGTAGCTGGCCTGCGCATGTACTGTGCAACACAGAAGGTTGTTTTGCATCAGAGGATATGACTAATGCCAGAAGTGAAATCTGACCTCTTGTACAAAGATCATATATCAAGTTCACCTGCTACCAGTCAAGGTGACATAACATATGCTTTATTATGGATGTTTTTTATTTTGTTTTTTTTATACAGGGCTGCAAAGTGCATTGCAGGGAGCAGACATTTTTGTCTTACATAGCTATAATAGGAAACAAAAATAGGTTTTCTTTCAATGGGACTATCATGCTCTCAGTCATTAGCTTGCTGTAGTATCCTATTTCCAACCTCAATATCAAATATTGTAAATACTTCATAGAATTTGACAAAAAAGGTTGCACCAGAACTCAATAGGCTTGACTTACACACTTACCCTTTACGGTTGGGACATACTGGGACACCCCCCACACACCCACCCCCAAGTATGTTAGATCAGAGAGAGAAATGTTAGAAATGCAGATTCTCAATAATATTTATAAAAATCAAATACTCAATATATTACTATAATAATATACTAATATAATAGTATTAATAAATAATACTGTGGGCTTGAAAGACGACTGATAAAAGAAAGTTGGTTCAGCTTAAATTCATGTCATTTGTTACATCCTTTAAAGACTCTTATTCATGATGGGAAGCACTTTACAACATTCACAAGAAGTTCCTGAAGCACATCTGCATCATTCCCCTCTTATGTCCAGCTGTCTGCTCAGTTTTAGCTGATTACTACTTCCATCTGAATCCTCATTTGCTAGATCATGTCGCAAGATCTTGCCTTTGTTAAAATGAATTATTTGGCTTTACACTCAAAAGTGTAAGTAAGCTCACAGAATCATTGAGAATTCTTCACAGAGCAGCCACCAATGTGTGATCTTGCACACACCAAAAATATCACATAATTGGTTGTATTGCCTTATGAGAAAAATATGCATTTCCTCTTGGGGTTGATTGCATTTATTTACATCTGTGTACAGTAAGTAGGCTGTAGGGTCAAGCCATCTACTTTTGCTGGAATTTCTCTCTCTGTCTTTTTCTCTGTGTGCTACTCTGCATTTCATCCTGCAGTCAAGTCTTTAAATACGCAGCTCATCTACATCCACCTTGCCACATCATAGTGTTTGATAGGTAATTGTGCAACTCCACTTTTTTGTTACCTGAATTTTTGTTGCCTATTTGCCTGCCGCTTCACCTGTTCCCCTTTTTCCTCATTTAAATCTGCCCTGGTCCAGGTGCTGAACACAACATTGCTGAATTAAAATTCAATTCATGGTAAAATTACATCATAATTAAATGTTAATTGTTATGACATATGCATATCCATATGTAGTGACTTTCTGCTGTGCATTTTTCTTGCAGAAAAATGAATACTTTCTTGCTGTATTGTTTAGTTTAATTGCAGGGACAGACTATGTCTGTTGCCTGTTTTCCCTTTTCTTTCTAATTTTTGTTTCCACGGCTGCTTTTTAGTCATCAAATAAAAAAAATCTTTAAATATTTTAAAAGAAATGTTGGATTTTCTCCCTGCAATGGGATGTTTGCTTATTAGTGTGTTGCAATTAATTTTTTTATAGAGGCTTGGACTGTGTCCCTATTGCTAAGGCTATAGATTTTGCATAAAAGCTGATACTATGTAGCCAACACATTAATTTTGAACTGTTTACAGAATATTCACTGGGAGTCTTAGAGACCTAGTAGATTTTTCTTTATCACAAATTAAGGAACACTCTGTAACCTAGAGTATCCACCCAGACCATTGTACGCAGATCAAATATTTCACAGGAGGTATCTTTCGCCATATTGCACACAGTGCAGTAGAAACTGGCTGCACACATCAAACAGACAAGCAGTATTCATGAGTGCATTGCAGAGGGGTCAGAGAGCAATAGAATGAAATAATTCAGCACCCTCCTTTGACTCTAACGCTCTGATTCTTCCTCTGCTTGTAATTCTAAACCGTAGTTAATATGGAATGTGTCACCGCTTGGAGTACAAGATTAATGAACCTTCAATTTTCTGCAAACTGGAAATAATACTTTCAACACATAAACTAGCCATCTCTGTTAGGGTTGATGAATATATAGAGCCAGAGATTGCCTGTCAATCAAACACAAGTTCTACTATGGCGCCCATGGTGGCAGTCATTGCTACTTCTGTTTAAAAAATATGTTTTGGTAATTGTCAGACATATCAAGTGCAGTATGTTCAGGTAACCATTCTGCAGAAAGCCTGAATTGCATACTTAACTATCACTGCAAGGCTTATAACCTACTATTTCAGCAAGCCCTTTGTGACCACCCTAAAAAAAATTGGAGCCTTAGATGCAGAGATAATTATTCCAAACTAAGGATGCAAACACTAAGAAAACGAGACAGGATGGAAACTAAAGAAAAAATGGATCTTGAAGAGGAGAATGAAATCAATTCAAAATGGCTAATGTGACAATTTTTTTCAAATTAGTGACAAATGGCTCTACTCTGAGTTGGCAGGGCACCAGATGATTCATATTTTAAGTTAGCATACAAAAAAGTAAATGCAGGTGCAAATGATGCTGTGGGGATGTGGGGCAGCTGCAGTTTTCACATACTTGGGTTCCCCTCCTGGAGAGATGCTAATGTGGGCTATGGCTCAGGTAAACAACATAAACAGATGCTTCCTGCAAGCTGCAATGAGTCCTTTACATTTTGTATAATACTATATAATATATTTACACACTTGGGTCCTTAAATTATTCCTATTTATAAATATAAAGTATAAGTAACAGGATTCAGAGGGGAAATACTTGGTAAATGACGTGTGACATGGGGATTATGTCACATTCAAATCCGGACCACCTTATTGACAAATTCACAGCAAGAAAATAGTGTGGGCCAAAAAATTTAAGTATTGTACTTTGTTTTAACATAATGCTGTGGTGACCTTTAGGACATTTTGGTGCATTGGTCAAGTAGTTGCTCCCTATGCTCTTGTCCGACAATTGCAAATTACAAATTGGATGCAGACCTGGTGAGTTTTATTTTTGAATGATACGCTACACTGTGTAAGAAATAATATTGACTATGGATACAACAAAGGCTAGCAGGGGGCCCCAAGTGTCATGAAAGGATGTCAGAGACTCCTTCTGTGAGAGCCTTGACTTCTCCAACTGTAAACATTGTAGAACTTCCTGTATCCACTTGTTGTGCGTCAGGGGCCATTTGAAAAGGCTGGTATAGCTGGCCAGCAGGGTCGTGAAGGCAATGACACACTATGACATGATGGGCATATTTTCAGATGGAGAGAGACCAAAAAGAGCAGTCACTGGATTCGATTTAAAATTTGTAGATAGAGTTTTGGATATCTCAGACCAAAAGTTGGTCAAATTCAGGCAAGTTCAGAACACATGTGAGCAAACCCATTTCAGCTGCTTGTATCCACGATCTCGTTCTTTTGGTCATGACCCATCCACGATCTCGTTCTTTTGGTCATGACCCATCTTTCATGACCATAGGTGAGCTGGTGCGACCCCCCCCGATGACTACGCCTCAAGATCCTGTCCATGAAAATCACAAACAGAATTGGTTACAAGTCGCAACCCTGGCTGAGAGCCACCCGAAATGCACAGAGCACATGGGCAAACTCCCATGCCCTCTCCAAGATCCTTCCAAGAGTGAAAAGCTAATTGGTTGTTCCAAAACAAGGACAAAATCTGCATTTGTCCTGGTTAATGGTATATTATAGCTCAAATCCCCCAAACACACAGAATAATTAGTATAATTAGTTTCATTTCTGACTTGAAAAATGCCTTCTGAAGTGGGATTCTGAAATTTTCTTTAACTCCTTTAACGCTTAGAAAATTTCACTTTAAACATAACAGATTTTCTTTGGTAAATCTTGAACACACATTAAAGTGCCACAGAACCCACATTGCCACAGAAATCTGTTTAGACAAACAGAAATGTTGAAAGTCCTACAAGTATTTCATGCTTTCAGACAGAAAAATAAACAATGAAAGTGGTTATGATCAAGAAAAGCATTAAAATGCACATGTGGACAGCTGTGACTGCTCTACTCTCTTCACTCCCTTCGCAACTGTAGGAATGCTGGTTATTCAGGAAGGAAGCGCTTTAACTACTGTGCTATCATGCCTGGTCAGATAACCTAGATACATTTCAAATACGAAACACATCCATAATTATTTTCCCTGTTGAGTTGTTATGATTTTAATGGGTCAGGTACATGTAGAATACACAAACCATTCTGGGTCGCAGTAGCAAAGCATGGTAACAAATCAGCTGCTTTACATACTGTAATGCTGGTCTATAAACTAATGTGCAATTAAATGTTAAATATTGACTGAAGCGAAGCTGATGATGTTTTTACTAGTTGCAAACTGAAAATGCCTTTAGATATTTTTTAAAAAGTTTTCCTGTGAAGTTTTTTTTTCCTCCAACTTTTCTCAAATTTGAGCAATTTCAAAGATAACACAAACTCTGCATGTGTAACAACAAAGAACTTCCTCATGGAAACAGTTTATTAAAAGCAAAAGGGACTATGACGCAGAATGACCAGATACCTTCAGTTTTAAGGCTGAATGGTGGGACAGCTAGAAAGACACTTTTTGAGGATTCAAGGCTTTGTCGAGGTTTATAGAGAGTCAAATGGTGCAAGAGGTTACTTAGTGCTTGGCTGTGTTTGAGGGATTTTAACAGTAACAACTCTTAAAATCAATTCCTACTTAGATTGATTGACAGGGGCCAATGTTGAGAAGCTTTGACGGAGAAAAAATATATATAACGATCTACTCTGAAAGTCAAATGGTCAGATGCAGCATTTTTCTTATACTGCAGACAGTGAAGAGAAGTTTAGTTTCTATAGGAAAGAAAGGGAATCGTGATGGTTAAAGGTTCCTCTAATGTAAAGTTATGGATTGTCTTTTCCATATCAGCTTTAAAAGGGGAAAGGTCTTATTTTTGCAATGCTTTCAGCAAAAGAAAGTAAAGGAAATAACTGAACCTAAATGTCTAAACTAGACACTGAGTCATGTACTGAAGCCAGATTTCTCACCGTCTGTCTGTCTATGCACCTCATAAAGGTGAGGTTAAAAAAAAAATCTATTTCTCTATCAAATACAGAGGTGCAGACTGAAACATATGAAACTGTAGCTTCCTTTCAGCTATTTTCTGAACAGTTTTGGCTGTTAAATATTTGGACTTTGGATTGACACTTCTACAAAAGCTGCATTTCAGGTTTATGTTATACACTGTTTTGGTGTATACAGTTTCTGCAGAATTTTTTTTTTAAATTGTATATACAAGAATCCACATACTTTACTGTTTATGCTAACTTGGATTAGCATACATGCTCTTAGCTGTAAGTGAGACATGTGGTGTGTGCAGTGTACTGTTTCCTCAGAGGATCGCAGGTTTGATTTTAGGCTGGGTCCTTTCTGTGTGGAGTTTGCATGTTCTCCTTGTGTTAGGATGGGTTTCGTCCAGGTTCTTTGGTTTTCCCCAGCATCAAAAAACACTATTTGTACATATATACTTCTGTCATTGCCTTTCAGGGCTTGTCAGGGAAGGATTAAATGCAAAGAACCAACATGATAAAAAAGAATTCCTCTTCCTCTGGTTTATTTGTTCTCTGTTGTGCTGAGCATGGGGTATTTTTGAACCTCATCTTACAGCGTTTGTTTGCAAAGCCTTTAACTATCCGGTTGTCATCCAGATCAATAATCATTACTTGTATTTTTGTCATATTCTGAGAGGTTTAGTCACCACTCAGTTGTTGATGCCATATATGATATGCAAGTTCATGCAAGTTTTTTAGGAGAAAAGAAACACTTCCTCCTTGATGTCTTGATTTTTAATTAAAAGGTTTAAAATTTAAGAGTCACTAACGAAAAAACTGTCTGATGTATCTTACAATATTAAAACATCCTCACTTAAATCTCAAACTTTAGTGGAGAATAAGGTGGAGAATTTTGAGTTCATAAGTGTCTTTTTTTCTGGAGAACTGAGGGAATACAGCAGAGGCAAAAAAAAAGAAAAGAAAAGAAAAGGTGAAAAAAAAACATTTGTCTAGACTTTAAAGAGGAGATCAGCCCTGAGTTTTGCCCTCACTGGCACAAACTCTCTAGCTGCAGTGTTTGGGTTTGCAAGGCTGTAATTACCTATAAGCT
>JAPZDX010000020.1:11555031-11567961 GCA_029783625.1 Naso annulatus | reverse complement strand
AGTTAGCATAATATTTCTTTCCTTCTCATTCTCCATTGACGTTGATGGACTTGTTTAACATTTCCATCAGCAGACATTCTACAGACGGGCTGGGCAGCAGGAACAACTTGTTTTATGAAATTACCCACCAAATGGCCCATACAAGCCCGGGACTAGTTGTGGTTTTCTCTGCATTTAGTTGTTTCTGGTCACAAACGTCAGCTTTGCCTTTTCTTTTTTTCTGCTGGATGTCCACGTGTGATTGAGCCAAGTTTTCCAGCTTTCCCACCCTTGGTGAATAGCCTGCCATAATAAATCTAAAACACATAAATGAAAATACTTTTACCATCAATCTCTATGTTTATGTTGCATTTCCCAAACTAACTTCGACACCTTTCATAGCCCTGGGTGGGAGGCTTTGAGGAAAAACAGGCAATCCTGCTGATCACATCTATTAAGGCTGGAATTTGTCAACAAAATCAAGTCAGGAAAATATGCAATGACTCCCAAAACATCTCATGGTATTCCCAAGCACAGGGTGCAAACAAGCCTTTTATTGTATGAAACTGTTAATGTCACAAACACTAAAAACCAAGAATCAGAATAGAAGATGTGGGTTCATATTTTTCAGTATTGCAATTTAAATCTTACTCAGATAGTCAAACCAGTTAAACTCACACTTTGCTTGAATCTGAACCACTAGAGAACTATTGCATTTATACTATTCAATGATGATCCTGCAGATTTTTTCCACATTCAGTTGTATGTACGAGCATACTGTACAGTTTACCTCTTTTTCTAGATTATTCACACAATCTGAAATGGAAACGTCAAACTTTGGTTGGACTAACTCCGGCTCAAAAAGGTCCAAACTTAAAAGCAAACTGCATTTTTTGGAATTTTGCAGATCCATTCGAAGTTCCGATGTATGACAAGAAGATTGATTCCATCCCTTCTCTGTGCGTTCAGTAGGTCGCTAGATACGGCCCTGTGTGAGAAGTTTTGCACATTCAATGGAAGTAAAAGGCTCCATCTACATGTTGTGATCATGCATATTTACCACGCTACAGAGACAGTGTAATTGTGGCGGTAAATACAAGGGAACTAGATGTCTGGGCGTAGTGACACAGCACTTTGGACACAGCACGATTATGCTCTTGAAATTACAAAAATCATGGTATTTCATAACATGGCGAATGTGCAAGGAACCTGTGAAATATGATTTTTTTTTTTTTTTGTCATTTTCTGGGCCTAACAATGCTGTGTCCGAGGTGCTGTGCAACTACGCCGACACAACTAGTTCCTCTGTGCTTTTGCCCACAATGATAATATCTCTATAGCCTGGTGAATATGTACGGTCAAAACATGCAGATGGAACGTGTTGGAGATTTTTGGATGTTTTTTAGAGGACTTCAGACGGCATTAAAAGCATCTCCCTGTCACTTGCATTGAGTGTGTAAAACTGTTGCACAGGGTGGGTATCAAGCGACCTACTGATTGCACAGAGTAGAGAAAACTATCAATCTTCTTGTCTCACATCAGGATTTTGGATGAAAAGGCTAAATACCCCAAATTGCAGTTTTTGTCTGAGGCTAGCAAGCCTGTAACCTTGTGCCTCTCCCTACGTGTTGTATTACCCTGAAAATGCCATTTACTATAATAATATGTAACATCTGAAGGGGTGTGAGCAGATAATTAATCAGCTTTGCTGAATCAATGATTTATTCCCTTGTAAGCTGCTGTCTCTTGAGGTAAGCTCTATCAGCTTTCTTCTGTAGCCACACGTGTCTGTCAAGTCCATCAGCCCACACGTAGATATTGTCTTCAGTTTTAAAGGGTGAATATTAGCGGTTTGTGGTAGGTGACGCAAGTGTCCTTTAAGCCCAAATACTACACTGAACGTCCTGCACACCATATTAATGTAACAACACAGAGGCTCCGCCCTTTGAACTAGACTTCATCTGTGAACTTCACATGACAGAGTCAATGGCGGCATCACTCCTTTCGTTATTACTCTTCAAGACAAAAGCCCCATATCTACTCAAGGAACCAGTGTTTTGCCATAGCACTTTACTCATTCAATGAAATGGCAAAATTATTGTACTTTAGCCTTTTTGTCATTATTGATCAATCATACATCATATAGAGGGCAAAATTATCTTACAAATATGATAGTTATTGCACATCTGGCAGTGCTGTTTCAGGGTGGCATGCCACTTTTTTCATGTGTCCTCAACTCAAATCTTGAAGCCCTTCTTTCCTCTTCTTCCTCCTCCTCAAGGGTAAATGGAAGTTAACATGAAATATAGCTACAATACAGAATTTCCCACTAATATAATGTCAGAAAGACCCTGCTTCTCTTAGCCTGACAAAACACTATCATACATGTTTAAAACAAAACATTTATGATTACAATTAGCAAAATGACGGTTAACAAGTGCACTATATAATGTAAATTTGTGATCAATACAAAAATCAATGCCACCATTTACAATAAGTGACAAAGTACTACATATTTCAAGAGGGAGATACAAACTCTTTTAAACAGTAGTGACGAAAATGTTCTGTGTAAAATGTAGTGCTCTTGTTGATTAGTCCTTTGTTTCCTTTTCTGTGTGAAGTTTATTGACACAATACTTTTTGATTTTTTTGTTTCACAGATAACCCTTCAGTCAGGAGCTAAATACCACAATTTGTAATTATTTTTCTTTTATATTAAGTGAACAAGGTAAACGAAATTAAACTGGTATTGTGTGTTATTTACCTGTTTAGCAAGCAAGATTTCCCATAAAATCTGTGAGCCCATTCACCACATTGGCCCTTGATGACTTGTCTATTAAAATTTAAAGAGCATCTGTCTGGTTGCCTCTACAGTGGGTCACACAGCAAGATGCTTGCGGAGCAACATTGCTCCTTGCACTCTGTAGGAGGTTTTTTTTGTTGTTATTGTTTTGTTAAGATAATTATTTTGGAAAATAAACTGTTTTCTCTGTTCTTACAAAACTACCCAAAAATAAAAACAACAACAACCAAAAAATGTCACTTTAGTCGATGATATGTCATATTGCCATTCTGTTCAAGAGCTGTAGCATATTTTTAAATGGTCCACATGTCTTCCCAGGATGAGTGCTGAGTCATGTGGATCACCTCTGATCTGGAGGGAAATCAGTCTGTTAAGCAGTTGTCTTTAGCTTTGCAGCATTTTTCCAACCATCCTCACAAAGTCACTACATCGTAGCCCAGGGGGCCGTCAATGGCTGGGGATGGTGCACAGTCTCGCCTGTTAGCTGCATGCACTGGCCTTTTGTTTGCCAGCTTTTCCTAGTACTCAATTGAAGCAATTATTCGCTCCACTTAGCAAATTTGTCCTCCTTTCACCATCTGAGTCGACAGATGATTTAAAAAGCACCTACAGATCCTCTGAAAGCCAAAGCATTCCCGATTTGGGCTTTAATTTGTCCAATTAGGCGGCTAATGAGCTAATTTAGAGCTCAAGTGAACCTCAATAAAGATGAACATATTCAGCCAGGAAGTTCTGATTACAGAACTTGACTAAAAGGAAAGGTTTAGAAGTCTTTGAAATGATCCTTATTTTTATTCATTTCATCACAGGAATATGGATATATGAATTTTAGAGTCCTCCAAATCTGTAGTTGCTCCCCTAAGGGAAACACTGTGGTTTATGTTTAAATAACTACTTTGTCAAAATCATCCTTCTATTGTGGACTTTGTGACTAAAATATCTTTCTTCCTTTGCCCGTGAGAGCAAAAGTCATCAGCCTTTAGAGGACAGGTGAGTGTTTTTTGTTTTGTTTTTTTTTTTGGTAAGACTTTACTTAAAGCATGCATCTATAATGCATTATAACACAATATGAACATATCTAACACATGATATCACATTATGAACACTTATAATGGTAATGGTTATGGTTAACCCTAACCCTGCTTATAACTATGATTATACAGCACTACAGGCAGTAAGTATTCAAAAAATGTATTATAGATGCATGCGTTAAGGTACGACTCCACCTAAAACATGCATCTTTAATGCACTATAACACATTACAAACATACATATCATGTAATAACACATTATGGGGACACTTTTAACATATTATAGGTGGTTACGATTAGGGTTAGGGTGAACTGGGGTTAAGTCAGTCATGGTGTCCATTGCCTCCATCGTCTCAGCACTTGAAGTTGAAAATATTGAACTTTTCAAGCGACATTGTGTGATGCTGTGTCATGACAGCCAATCAGTGTTGAAATTCTACCAATGTCACTGACGTCCCAACGTCATGAACATTGCCTGAATTTGCCGAACTGACACTGATTCACACATGGCTGTTAAAACATCTATTGCTGTGTGTGAATACTACGGAGCTCCTACAACACAACCTTATACACCACAAGATTATGGTGCGAACACAGACCAGACCGTTGTTAGGTTTTTCAACCTTTCTGGGACTTCCACAACAGATACTCTGCAGAAATGACGATAATATCTGGCATAGTAAATGACAGAAATGGCTAAACCCCCTTCCTCCTGACGCTACTAGCTAACACTAACTGTGGCTGACACAGAGCTTTGTGACACAATTTTGCTGGCTCAGGATGATTTTAAGAACACAGATACTATGTTGTTAAATTTTCCAACCTATGTAGGACCTCCACAACTGATATCGTGCATAAGAGATGGTTATTTTGGCTGTTAGGGTTAGGGTTAGGGTTGGACAGAACATGTCCAGCCCCCCCTTCCTCTGAATGAGCTAATATAAGCGGGCTGTGTAGTGTGAAAGACATGATCGAAGCAAAGATCCAAAATATGATCCAATATGATTTAGCATCACAATGCTGGCGTTTCTTGCAAATAAACATTGCATTCATCACTTTCTGCCTGAACGTAGCATTACTCTTACTTGAATAAATAATCATGTAAAGACCTGACAGCTCTTGAGTTCTATCGCTTTGTCTGCAGTTCGCATGTGGTTTGATGCCCTTTAGGTAATTGCTGGGTGGAGCTTGGCAATCAGCACAAACTGTGAGCACCTGGGCTCTAAGCTCCTCAGAACTATAAAAAGCTCCTTCCTCGGTACCCATCAGATCAGCTCTTTATTTTTTCCAGGTTCCCTTCATTTTTTCATTCATCCTGTTCTGTGTTTTTAAAATGTACACCATCCTCAAACTATGTTTTCCTAACGTTGACTCAAGTACATCTCATTTCACTGGCTCAATGTCTGATTGCTTCTTTTGTGTTGCTGCGGTGTTTATCCAATTAAAATCTGACCTTCTGCTACAGGAGGATTTTCGTGTTTCTTGTGTGAGAAAACCATTCTGAAAGAAAGAAAGCTGTTGCAGAATGTCTGGAGTAAGAGTCAGGGATTTCTCTTCATCCTGCCTAAAATATACATTCATACAGTAGATGATCCAGCTTTCCTTATGGAATTAAATGTTAACTGTGAGAAATATTGTAGAAGATGGTTTCAATTAACCTATAACTGTTGGTGGAGATTTTAATCTGCCAGGTTAAACGTTAAACATGGTTTGGGGATTTTATATCTTACTGATCACTCATCAAAAACAATTTAATGTTAATGTATTTATGATGTATTCAGGCCTAAAAAAGAGGTGTAGTGTAGGACAAGTTTATTTTTGAAGTTAAAAAAAAAGAAAGAAAAAGAAATGCTGTGGAATAGAAACGTGGGCTCTTGACTCATCTAGAAGAACAAACACGAATGTGGTTTATGTTTTCGAGGGTTTTGTAAAAAGACTAGACAGTAAATATAATGTCCATGATCTGATCTGCCAACTGCGGTGTCAAATACAATCATACTTATGTGGTATCATTCTTCAAACTTACTCATTTCAAAACACAATAGATTCTTAAACTGATATTTTCCAACATGTGACACCAGGCTAAACATCAGTCTGTATTTTTCTTCAAACTCCCTGGATGGAAATTATCAATAAAATCTGTATCTCCTTAAGAAAAACAAAAAAAATATATATGCCATTATGCAAATCAAGTTTTGTGTACAAAGTGTAATTACTGTTATGTCCACATCAGTTGTCAGACAGGCTATTTCCCAAGATGGCAACATGCTGTATTTTATCTTCCTTCTGAGTGCAGCGAGACCTTGCAGCAGTAAATCAAATGTTCTGTCAAAATAAAAAAAAGCAATGAAAAGAGAAACAAAACCCTGAAAATTAAAGGCCAGCTGAAGAATGGTGTTTTTACTTATTTTAAAACTCTATTCTCTCTTTGTAGGAGGAAAAAAACCCTGTGATGTCATCAGGGTCTTTTCTAAGATTATTTTTGTCATAGAACCAGTGTTACAAACCCTTTTATTCTACGAGTCAAACACTTCACATTGGCTTTTGGGTACAATACAAGCATAATGTGCACGACTCAGGCCTAAAATCTTGAGCTACATTGAGTGAATTTTCAATAAAGCAAAGCTATGTGCTGTATTTGACATTCTTTACCTTTGGGCAGGTGTTTGAACACAAGAGGTTGAGGCGTAATGTCAGGCCAATTTCACTAGAGTGTTGCCAAAGAAAACAATAACATTGGAGGTGGCCACTGCCAGCACTGCAAGGCTTTTGTCTTTGGCATCTCATAGGCCTCTATGACAAGGTTAAACTAAAGAACATTCCCTCCCCTACGTGCCTGCTCTGCAAAATTAGAGTTGACTGGCCTGTCCGCGCTACCAAAGAATTAATGTGCATAGCCTGAGCAGCACAGGGGCAGTCTAAAAATTCATGACTTGCGCACACACATTTACACACAGACGCTGTGATTTCATTTTCTAGTAAGTGGACACACACTATCTCTGATGCAAGGTAGGTTATCCTGTCTAAAGTCGAAATACTTGCGCTCTCAGCCTCTTGACCACTACACAATGTCTCATCCAGAGTAGCAGCTAATGTTTGCTCCATTTGATGTGATGCATTCATAATAAGCCTTGGGTAGTTTATTAGGGGCATAACTTCCAAAATAAAAATACATGAAAGAATTTACTTCATGTTCCACTAAGTTCACCATCCATCCCATTTCTCTTTGTCGCTTGATTGCTATTCCAACGTTAGAAAAGAAAAAAAAAAACATACTGTACTATGGCCATGAAAGAGTCAATGATTCTGCAAAGCAACAAAAGTGGCAAAGACATGGCAGATGGGACCATGCCGGCTCTTTGATCTGACTTCTGAACGAATCCTCCCAAAGTTGGTTAGTGGAAAGGGAGCAGGAAAGTGGCAGAGCTGTGAGTGGCTTGCTGAAGACACCCGGGTCTCCTCTAAAAGACCTTGGGGACTGACACACCAGTTTAAAGAAGGCCTCAGAGGAAAGAGCCTGCAGTGTTTCTATGGACTGCAACTCACAGAAAGTCTCTCAGAGGTACAAAGCTGCTAGAACTCAAGAGGGGGTAAGGAGCGAAGAAGTTAGCAAAATTTACACTGTGCTTTCTAGCAAGCAATCAATGCAATACATATTTACACCTTAGTAAAGTAAAAAATCACAAAAACCACGAAAGAGCTTAGAGCAGAATCAGCAGCCAAAGAAAGCAAAGTTAATTAATGAACATACTGTGCATAAGCAAGGGCACCAATGGCATCATTTCATGTCCTTCACTAAACAGGATTTTTATATAAATACGGCTTTGTAGTTAGAATCATTATAAACCTGTTTCCCTTTAACAAATGAGAAAGAAAAATCATTAGTATTTTACATTTAAGCTGTCATGAAAGGAAATAAAACCAGTCAATGTACATATTTGACCATGACAACAGTCTTTCCATGACTACCTTACCTTAGCTGTTAAATTGTTTACTGAATTTATTATATGTGGCTGTTTATTGATGCAAGCAGGAGTACTGTAATGATGACTGAGGTAGAGATGCTGCGTCATTTCATATCTGATAAAACACAAATGTATATATAATTCGCGATATTGTGTGATTATGTGACTGTACACGGTCAGGGTGGAAGCTATTCAGTCTGGAGACAATACACAGAATGCTATGAAATTAAATTACATCCTTGCAGGGCGGCAGTGTACGCAATAGGAAAGGATACCATTTAAAAACAAACAAATAAATGAACTAATCAAAAAACAGAAAACAAGTAAGAAAGACATTAAAGTAAAAGTAACAACGGGGAGCTTGGATTGTCACAGTTGCTGCGCATGCTGTGCTCGCCATGATTTCGATCGATGCATCAGAACATTTGCATATTTATGGTTGCATAATTAAAAACATGTACTGGTGGTACTGGTACTATTATGTACCATATGCAGAAAAAGCTCCTGTCGCAATCCCCTGAGCCAAGGACAAATCTCAGAGGTTTTCTGCTGCTGCTTCTGAACGTTATTATTCCAATATCCTTTCTTTCACACCAAAAGGAATACCCCAAGGCCATCTCAGCATTACACTGCAAACATCATACAGTAAAGCTTTGAAGTGCCTACGGCTGAAACCATGTCAATACAAATCAAGTAAGAAGCTCTCTGGCATTTGCCATTTAATTTTACCCTCGGTTTCCAGCAGCTCAATATGCTCCACATGATGCTGTAGGGGAAATATTTAGAAATCTTATACCATTGCAGTGTTGCAGTGACCTCATGATGATCATACCTGGCTTACACACTATGAAAAGGAACATGCCATGACTAATTAGTGTGTGTACTGTATAAAGGCAAAAGGTCACAACTAGTTAAAAGGCTGCAACATATACCGACATTAATTAAGTGTAATTGGTATAGCAGGAATAGCATGTTTAACAAATGCTAACGCTTATTTTTCTTCTGTGCATTAACACCTCTTTGTATTTAAATGAAAATATGAAACTTACTTATCTTCCTGCCTTTTATTAAATAAAGACTGACTGCACTCTCATGCTGTTGATGTGGAATGTGAAGAGTAGAATGTGCTGAAGCTTACTTGGCCCTTCACTACAGACCCTGGTCAGAGCGTAGCATCTGCCAGCTCTGACAAGGGTCTGACAGCTATAGGGTTAGGGATTAGGCTGCACTATATGGAAACTTGTGCAATCTTTTCAGATCTTCTTCATTTTTAAGATGGTTCTGTGGATTTCGAGCGCGTCACAGTTAGATGTTTTGCTTGGGGCACTTTAAAAGTGATGCTTGTTATTCGCCGAGTTTCAAGTGAAATATCGATTGTTTACCTTTTCAAATTTTAATGCTGAAAAATTACACTGTTTGCAAAACTGTTCAGGCATCCTCATTCTCCGTTGAACCCCTCACATTTTAAGCTAAGTCTGCTTTTGTAACCCTTTGATAAGCATTGAGGCCATGCTACGTTGTCATTTGTTGACATTAACCGGTTAATTTGAGTTACTTATATCTGTTGAGAGCGCTAGCAAGCCTGGCCAGCTAAGCTAAAGTCTGTGGCTGCAGTCTGCAAATTGCAGTTCTCAACAGTTTGCAATGCTGGTAACCTGAACTCAAACCCCACCAAAAAGCCCAACTTCACTCCTAACGTCAACATATGAAGAGACGCGTCCTCCCCCTCTCCTAAATGGGTCCTAAATCATTGCGATTGTCCTTTCTTGTTTTAATCAATGAAATGAAACACCAGTTGAAGCCACCGCATGGTGATCTGTAGGCTTCAGCACGTATCCTTATATTCATAACTCTAACCTGTTTTCGCTTCTGAATCAGTTTGACATTCATTCAAATTCATATTGCAGACCTTCTGGCTGCTCCTGGCTGAAATAGTTTGTTTGCTTTTCCAAAATTTGGGCAATATTTCTCCAGGATGTGCAGTTAGTGGCAGTGTGAGTTCTATGCTAGCTTTGAAAGCTTGACAGACATATCAACAGTAACTAAGGGGGATGTGGCGTAGCAAAGGGTCAATTGTACCTTGACAAAAACCTTTTACCTGGTCATGTCTGTCAGGAAAATCACACTAAATGTTTTTTTGCCATCCAAACTTCATCACTCTGACAGCAACCCTCTTGTTACATAGTGATACACAAGAAGGACAACACATCAGATGACCAGAGCTCAATGATAACCCTGCAGATAAAACTTTAGCAGCAAAGACATCAAACGTTATCTGCAGCACAACTAAACATGCAAGCATAAATCCCAAGACGACTTCTCTTTAAAATGTAACGTAACATCATGCTAATTCTGCTCTTTAACTAGCAAGCTTCAACAAAGTCACTCAGATGTTACTGCAATGAACTTTTCAAGAGCTCTAAAATCTAATTTTAAAAGAGGATACACCGTTGTGTTTTTGTGTCTGATAATAAGCCTTTGAACTCACCACCAGGATTTCTTTTTCATCTTATCAATAGCACCTGTAACAACACACAACATATCAGCTTGTTTTTCTCAGTGTTGTTCTATTTTCAGTGCCAGTGCCAATACATGTGACTTTAGGCCTATTTAAAGTTGGGTAAAAAGTGTAGTATGCTGTGTCTGTGTTGCATGTTGCATGTTTACTTATTGGCATGAAGCTCAGAACATCCAACAGTTTGGTGTCGGCAGGTGAACAGCAAACTGTATCATTTAGAGCAGCAATATCAGTTAATATTTTGTTTTTGTCTGCACCTGCGGCCTCAGGTCACTGTAAAACACTTTGTAAGAAACATGTTTGCTTTCTGATGTAAATTCAATTGACTTGACTTGGTCCTCAGTCAACCTAGAGTGTGTTCACAGCTCAGGTCTCTGATGTGCCAACATGTATCACACAAACAGCACTTCCCCCCTAACCTCCAACTGAGAACACAGTCTTCCACCTTTTGTGAGATTCATCACCTCACTTTTCCTGCTGGGAGTGGCACAGAAAAACAATAGTTCCTTTCAACACTCAAGCACGTTTTATGTGAAATGTTTTTTTTTTATCAAATGAGATGACTCAAAATACGATTACGCTCTATTTTCCAACTCTGCTACCGTGCCATCACAAAAATGTTGACACTCTTCGACCCTTCCTGAGACGAGCTCTGACAAACTGTGGGGAGGAATAAGGGCAAGTTGCCCACAGCCATCACACCTCTGTCTGGAATCATCCCAGCAAAGATGGGAAGTCGGAGAGACTCAAGGCAGGCCGATACTGACTGGCTGCATGGCAAGTCAGCCAGTTGAAGAGTGGATGACTTTCGCATGGGCTCAGAGGCTTTTGAGACCACAGGAGCAGGTAGCAGATGAGTAGATAAATCAATAGACAGTATACTGCTTTGGCTGAGCAAAAATGCCAGTGTCAGCTTGGCAAGCTATTTGTGATGCTGCCCCGTGTGCAGACACTGTTAAACTAAGTCAAGTGCAATTTATGAGTAAAGTGATTTTAAAGGCACTCTAGGTAGCAACATAATAAGGTATCGTTAGATTATGATCCCTGTACTGTAAACAAATGACACATTTAGTAGATGCCATTTCTTACCCGTGATGCTGTAATGCTCAAGTTGTCACAATACCTCAATACCATGCATCAGGTATTTTCTCTCAGTCTGCATGTTTCACTGCAAAACTCTCCTCCTCCTCCTGACGTGTAGGAGTAACTCCTGTTCTCACAATATCCCTTAACATGGCTGCCCCACCCACCTGCTAACCTGCACCCACTTTCCTCATCAGTTCTGCTATATATATGCCGGTCTATTGCCACCTGTTCCCTGTCAGAATGTCTTATGTGTTCATCAGCCGTTTCTCCAGCCTTTTGACTCCCTGTGTGATTCTCCCTCTGTATTTTGGACCTTGGACCCATTTTCTCACAGTACTGCCTGAGTAGGTTTGTTAATTAATTTGTTGAAATGCCGTGCGTCCTGGCTCATGCCAGTTTCTTTGGTGATTAAAGATGTATTTTTACCTGTATTTAGTTGTTGTGTTGTTTGTGCATTTTGGTCCAAACCTGCCTTAATAAAGTAATTGCAACAGTTAAATAAATGAAAATCACATTCCGATAATGCTCTGGACTCTGCTGCAGATTTTGCAATGGCCTTCATTTGCACTGAAAAAGGAAAAAAATAAAAAATCTCCATATCCAGGACTGTGTTAAAAAAAAAACAAGCTTTTTTTTTTCTTTTTAAATTTCATATTTCATTCAGACTACCTGATTACTCCACAGACCAGGGTTTTTCTCTGCTCGGCAGTCTATCTGCATCACAAAGTTTCTAGGTCTAAAGGTCAGACTCCTCTCTCCAAACTCCAATTAAAACAATAATAATGTTACATGTTTTTCCACCTTGTTTTCTATAGCTTCTGGGTGGTCTTTGATAGGATTCTATGTGACAAAGGGTGCAAAAATGCATCACTTTGAATCATAGTCAAAGGGGTTGTTATATACCTCAAGGATATAACCTTTCCATTCTAGCCTCAGAGGAAGATATTCACCTCAGCTGTGACTGGAGGCTATAATCATTACATAGCATATGCAATGGCCTACAAATATATACAATAAGTTTAACTAAAGTACATTTAGCTTTTAAACCAGCTATAACACATTACACTTCATGATATCTGAAATCAAACATCCCCTTTTTAATTTTTTCTAAATAAGTTTAAGGAAATACAGCAGCAGTGACTTAGTAAAAATAATGATGATATAGATGGCACTGATTGTAATGAATTATTAGTATAAATATTAGCAATAGTCATAGTCATAGCAGCACTGTTGGTGCTGTGTTGGTGCTCTAGTACTCCAGGTTATTTAGAATTATTGCTCTGTAGTCCTAATAGTATCAAAGCACTAGCTCATACAAATGTTTTTGAATAATTCCTCTGGGCGCATCCTGTAAAAAACATCAAATCCCACCCAACATAAAACTTCCCTAGTAGTGGAAGAAATGAACAATTCAGGTGGGACTTGCAGAAAAGCCCAAAAGCTCTGTTTCTGATGTTAGATAGTAATATATTTTAGTCTGGGCCATCAGCAGTGCTCTTTTGTTCTGTCTACTAAAAGTCCTGACCTCACTGAGGATTTAGAAATTAA
>JAPZDX010000020.1:11498630-11511880 GCA_029783625.1 Naso annulatus | reverse complement strand
GTGTGGTGGTGACTGTGTATGGAGACACACCACCCTCTGCTTGTATTTTGATGTTTTGGCTGACTCAGGACCTGCTCATGATGAGTTACTGTAAAGAACGTTGTAGACGCGCAATCAATTTTTAAGTAACGATAATGCAACCGTGCTTCTGCGAGGGGTAGATGGCGTGAGCGCAGTGAATTGGTGCGTTTCCCCCAGCCAATGACAGTGCGCAGGTGAGGTTGAGAACACAGCAGAGCACAGCTACTGGACGCCGTCCAGATCAGGGAAAGTTGCGAATGTGGACATAGTGCAAAGACAAGGAAATATTGCCCGAGTGAGCAAGCAGATAAAACTTGTTGCTGTGTAACATTAGGTAAGTGGCATAGCAGTACATGTAGTACACGCTAAGTTGCTATAGGCTACTTCAGGTACATTGAGCTGGGAGGAGGGGCCTAGATTGAATGTTGTGTTTACAAATAGCAACGAACGAATGCTACTGACTCGACCTTTAAATATTGGGGTAAATGATGGAAATGAGAAGATCATGAGAGATGTGGTAGCAAAATGTGAGATGAGAGGTTTGGGAAATGATGGCAGTGGGGGGTTAATGCTTGCATCTACTTCATTAACAGTAGATCTGAATTGCAGACAGAGTAAACCAAGCTTTAAATCTGAATCAATTGCTTCCTCCCTATTTCCTCCTAATGGGATTGTCTAATAACACAGCAGTGCCTGGCATCAACATCAATAGGGAAATTCATAGTCGATGTACATCAAATAACATCCAACCACTTATTTGAATGGCTGTCTCTCTGATTCTAGGAAAGGGAGTGACGTCAGCCTGTTTAAGGAGGATGCTGAAGCTGTGTGTGTCTGTATGTGTGTGTGTATAAATATTAGGATTTAGATCGCTGCAGGCGAAGAGGGACCCCTGCTACAACATGGCAGCCCATCACGACTGTTCAGGGATGCCTCTCACATTCTTCCCTCCAGCTTTTCAACACAGCATGCCAAGCTTGATGACCTTGAGGCCGGTGAGGGACCAGGGTGCCAGGTGACAAGGCTGGTTTGCCAGGTTTAAACATGCCCCCATCACAGTATTGCCTGGCAGACGGGTGTCAGCACTCAGCCCTCACCAGCACCGCACACACATTCTGGTAGTCATTACCTGAATTTAAACCAAACTAGAGACTGTGTAATGGTCTCAGCCCCCTATGAAAATGCAAACTAATTAGTCCCCTTACGATGTGTGAGCATGCTGGGCGTGTGCCAGTACACTGTCATCATTATAAATAAATGAAAAGATGAACAGATAAAAGAGTCATTATTCCGCACTGACAGGAAGCCTTGCACTGTGGCTGATGTGTTGACAGACACAGACAGGATATGGAAATGTCCCAGCAGTTGAACATAATGGGGCCTTTTGGAAGGTCATTCTTGAGGGGGAAAAGGATTATTTCATTACCACCACAGTTTCATTTTATTCATTTTATTGCACGTGGGATTTGTAAAACTGCATACAGCATGCCTATTATTGTCGTCAGAGAAATCAAAACAAAACAAGAAAAAGTAAAACATGTTAATTTTCATGACAGTTATTATTAATGTTTAAAATAAAACCAGAAAGAAATGTCAGAAATACAGCAATAGAGACTTAGCATTCAGATGAAACTGCAACAGCAAGTTGGAATTACATCACAATTGAAGTTGTAGCATGCACCAAAACTTTAGATGCAGTGCTGCCACAGGTGGCCAGAAGCTGTATTGCAATAATAACAATTAAAGCAGTCATTTTCTGTAGGCTCCAGTCAGCAGGTAAGAAAGACTCTTTAAATAGTGTGGTTGCATTGAATGTCATAAAAGTTACTTTTTCTCTGATGATATAAATTATGTTTCTAATTGACCTACAACTGCATGAAATTGTTGTATTTGTTGGTAACAAGTATTAGAAATTCCTGAGTGACCGTATATTCAATGACAGTTCACCAAACCCTATGTTTAAACTTTCTGCTCCTATAATGAATATTTCCCCCCCTAAAGTACCCATTAACTGCGTTTTACCTCTTTAATAGACTATTTAGAGGCTGTGGGGTCACTAGATTTAAGGTGGTTTTGAAAAGTCCTCCAGGGTGCAACATGTAACCTTGTAAACATGTAATGTAAACGCTCTAATCTGAGGTAAAACATCGAAATGTTTAGTGCTGTGGCACCTACCCTTCAACTTGAGGATCGATGGAACTCCTGACAAAGAGATACACAGGTGTCACATGACCACCATTGTAGTAAATGTTTTCCAAAAGTTAAGTGGTAAGCTGTAAAATGACGACCTCCTGGTTAGTTTCCTGTACTGTTCCTCTGCTTTGAAATGGTGGTTGCCATTGCTTCGACTGTGACACTAATCTTAGGTGAAATGCTGGTGATGAGCAAAGCTTGGGGCAACAGAGTTCAGTAGCTTTCCACCCTGAACAGGTGAGCTGTTAGCAGGGTTGAGAGGCAGAAAGGGTAAATAGGTCATGGCACGGAAACACTGATCTGGTTAGAAGCGGCAAGAGAAGAGGACGAGGTTGTGCATGTTGCGTTTGTAAAGGGAAGGACAAAGGTCACAGAAGGAAAAAAGCTGGGGGGTTGTGGTAGGCAAACTGGCAGGGAAAGGCAGAAAAAGAGAGACAATACTATTTTTTTAAAACGAAAACATGAAAATAATATAATACAAATTTTAATCAACTTTAATTACTAATTTTTTTTTTTTTTTTCAAAATAGGCAAATGGAGAAAAAACTGTAATTCAGTCTCATTCAACAACATGGCCTAATCGCAAAGTGGTTATGAAGTTCTTGCTTGGTAAGCTAGTATCAGTCCAGTGCACAAAACTACGTCCTCTCATCTTGTTGACCACTTATACAAATGCATCCAAAATATTATTTGAAAAAAAGAAAAAAAAGTGGCACATAAACTGCCAGGATGAATCCAAACAGGCGAGTCAGCATGTTGACATCTATCAAACAGTAATCTAACGTTAATATACCGTTATCAAGAGTCATACAGCATGTGAGTGTAAAGTAAATGTTACCTTCAGATGGCAGTTTTTTTGTGTTCACAGGCTATCAGTGGGAATGAGTGCATTGTTAATGTTCCCTGTCAACAACAATTTGCATTCTCTGCCCGTTTTTCTTATCCTTTCGCTTTCCATTTATTCAAAGTCACCGCTACACAGTTTACTGTGTGTTTACTGTAAATTTTGATAAAAAGGGTCCCATTATGGTAATGCACTGATGTATAGGGAGATACTTAGTTTCAGGTGAAAATCGGTCTCAACTGATCTTCTCCTACTTTTCAGCTGCGATACAGTCTGGCAGAAATCATTTAAAAAAAACATTGAAATAATGGGTCCTAAACAACAATATCATACAGTGCAGGACTTTTTCTACCATTTAGATCAAGTTGAAAACAGCAAAAGTTTAAGAACAGCCTTCTTCCTACTAAATGTCTACAACAAGAGCTTTCAGTTTGCTTGAATAAAAACACAATACTGCTGACAATACACATCCTAAGAGGTTTTTTGATGCATTTACAAGATTTTGTGCCAGTTTGTACAGGTTACACTTCTACTGTTTGGTTATGGACAGTGAGTTGGCAATTCTTGCAATTAGTTCTTAATGGGCAGCCGTCATAATGATATGCCATCTCGGTAATGAGCCCAACTGGCTATTGTTCATAATAGGATTTGATTGGTCTGAATGCTCTCAGATCCAGATTTACTGGCCCGTTTTCCTGTCTGTGCCCTTGACTTGAGGTCCACATTGCCTGCCTTCCCCTCTGCCTCCATCTGTATTCCTTTTTTGCTTATTGGACTAAGCAGAACGTAATTATTCCTCAGTCATTCCATTTGCTTGGCAGTGGGAGGCAGACTGGAGGCAAACCACTTCTGCAGATTAATCGGCTCAAAGCAGAGGTGGCCGGTGCTACAAACAAGTGTGAGTGAATATCCAGGATTCGACTTGCCGATACAATATTCACCTCATGAGGTCAAGACCCAGTGGGTCATTTTTAAAAGCCATCTTCAAAATACCCTTTTTTGTTCAGCAGCTCCCTCACTGATTCCTGTTTCTTTTAGATCGACTCTTTCCCCCACACATTCTTTTTCTCGTCTGCCTGATTGTTTAAGCTTCTTGTCGTCTTCTTTTGCTCCTACTCTATCTCTAAATCCGGCACTAATTTGCCCTCGCCCTTGTCTCAATCTTCCTCTCTCCTTTCAATCATACTCTTTTTCAACTTCACCTCTTGCTCTTGTTTCTCCTTCTCCGCACCTCATTTCTACTCCCTTCATTCTCTCCGGCCCTCCCTCTCTGTCCTCTGTAATAGCCTTGCGTCTCTACTGGCTCCATCTGTCATGACCATGAAGGGCACGATGCCCGCTGCTCAGCCCAAACCTCGAAGCTGCCACTCTGGCCGCTGGACTGAACACACTGGCATATGTGTTGTTCAGATGAATGGTGCTGCACGACTGTGATGCACACACAAAACACACACACACACAACCAGGTGGTGGTGTCATGCATATGCATTGACAGGCATGAGTGTGCATGCAAGCAATGCACACACATGGACCCACACACTCTAACCTGATATACAGTTTCAAGACAGCAACATATTTTAGGAATTTGGCTGAATCCTTCTAATTGCTTGATTACCACATACTGAGAATTTACACTCTACATGGACCTATAAAGTCAATCAGGATCAGCCTTCCTGAATTAATCCTTCGTAAAATACTTTCAAGCAAAAGGCAAAATCTGCACCAATCCTCCCACTGATCTTGCTAAGAGGATCACGCACAACTCTACACACCCCCCGCTCGCAACAGCCCGCCTCCACCAGCAGCGCTTTCATGTCCCACTGCTCTGACAGGTCGGTCAGTTCAGTAATAACACTTGTTTGTTTGTTTGCACTGGGCATCTGACTCTGATACTGCTGCTCTCAGGAGTCACAATGACACGATGTTGATAGGTTGTGCAGAACATTATGATTTAATATGTGGAGGATACTGCAGAAGAACTGGAGCTGTTGTTAAAAATGGGGACTCTTAGTCATTTTATTTAAAAACAAACTGAAGCAAACTATCAGTCCCCATAGCAGCACTGACTGTGGTTATTTTTACACATTTGAACACATCCAAAAATGATTCCTGAGTCCAACACAGCAATGATACCTAAAGCAGACTAAAATAATAGCCACAGGAAGGTGTGCTTGTTTTCTGAAATTTTACCTAATTTATGAGTAAAACCACTTTGCTTCTCTGAACATGGATTAAAAATTGGGGTTAGACATGAGATTATTAGGTTTATTAAAATTTTTAGGTGGTGAATTTAATCATAGTTAAGTAAATCAATGGCATGGTTCCACATGAAATATAAGAAATGTGGTTGCTATGTGTTGCTGTAAGTGGGGTAAGCAGCTGAACTGAGTATTGTAAGAATGAGTCTTAACAATTGGAAATCAATGAAAGCTGAATTCCCAAAACAACAACAGTATACAATTAAAATCCTTTTATCTGTCTTACAATATAGGTAACACCCAATTTTTAAAGTAATGTCTACAATATAAAATTCTAGAGTGACTAAAAGTCATTTACAAGTGTCTGGCAGCCTGGTTACTGTCTGCAGGTGAATATATGTATTTGTAATCACATCCTCAAACACACACACATACACACACACACACACACACACACACACTCCTCAGCATGACAGTTTACTTTCTCATCAATGATCTGGAGTTCTTAATTGAGCACTCTAACTCCCCTAACCTTAAATTCAGTAGGCACAGGGTGGTGAAACCTTGGCTCAACCACACTGTCCCACCATATGTGTTTAGTTTTTTAACAAGAGGACAAGAGGACACGTGCATACTCACAGGCAGACAGACGTAAGACGATCATGATCCAAGCAGGTCAGGAGTACCACAGTGCTAAGATGCAGCCAACTGGGTGACCTTGGATATAGGAACATTATGTGCTTATGAGTGTGGTGAAGAAAATTAGATGTTCGAAAAATTGTAACCAACAAAAGAGAAAAGGTTGTTTTGTTTTGTTTTGTTTTTTTTGTTGTTCTGAAAGCTTTTATAATAATAATTCACAAACTGTTTATTATTTTGCCAGATGTAGCTGCTATTTCAAGCAATTTCTCATTACAGACTCGCAGTAGGTAATAGAATATAGGAAGAGCGTCCACATATAGCCCCCAATTTTCATTCCAATTCCAACAAATTCCAACATTCCAATTTCACAGCACTAACTGCGCCACCTAGTGGCATTTATTCGACCAGATCAGGGGTCAGGAACCTTTACCATCAAAAGAGCCATTTTCCATCCCCCTTTGACAAAACAAGTCTGTCCGGAGCCATGACACGTATGAGACCTATAACTTACGGTAACTTACTGTACATTGTCCCTTTTAAATTAAATAAATAAATGAATGAAATAATGAACTTGAGGTGGCCTAACAAGCGTAATTCAGTCTATCAAGATGATTAGCTGTGGATAGGTGAGATGTTTGCAGGAAAGTTGTCACATGTCTCAGACATGCAGCAAACTGCTTCAGCACCTGTCCACTGGACAGCCACCGGACTTTGTTTTGGAGCAGGAGATCAGAATACACGCTGTCAACCTCCTCCGGCAGTGCACAGAATTGTCGGTGGTTTAACACTTCTGCCATGATTTTGTTCACAATCTGAACGACGAGATCCATCACCTCCATGCACTTGAGGGAAATGTTTGGGCGCACAGTGCGTCATGATGCAAGATGCAGTGAAACCCAAGCAGCTTTCAATCCAGCGCCTTCTGCAGTAAAGTCACAAATCCCCTGTGTGCCCCTCTCATTCTCTGTGCCCCATCTGTAGCCACTGACACGAGGTGGCTGGTGTTTATTTCTTTGGCCTTTAAACAATTCACTACAGCATCACAGATATCCTCTCTTCATGTTTGGCCTTTCCGCAGTATCAACTCAATGATTTCTTCCTGCGGCCAATCAGAGCTCACATACCTGCAAAGCAGTGCTGTCTGCGCAATGTCATTCATATCACTTGACTCATCACAGGCGATCGAGTATGCTGGAGCTGCACAGATGTCCTAAATTTGCTTACTGGTGATGTTTGTTGCCATTTTTATGGCCCTTTCTTTGATGGTCCTTGCAGAAAGTGGCATTTCTTTAATTTTCTGAACTCTCTCACTCTTGTTTCTTAAAGTCTGAGAATAGATGCTCTGATATTTTAATGGACAGTTCCTTCACGTATTCCCCGTCCGTAAATGGCTTTCCACGTCTTATTATCTTGTGAGTTGCCAAAAAAACTAGTGGTGGAGTTTGGAGATTTGATCCACCTCTGAAAAGTGCACTTACTCTGCTTAGCTTTCCGCAGCAGCTCTGAAATTGCTCTCTTTCTCTCATTCCCAGCCGGGTACTTCTCAGCAAATGCTGTGTGTTTGTTCTGGAAATGTCTCTCGATATTGCATTTTTTGTTGTTTGCGAATTTCTCGCTGCAGATCAGGCATACTGGTAAGCCTGCAGCGTGGGCTCTGACTGCGAACAAATCAGTCCATGTGGTGTTAAGTTTTCGATTTTCCTCGGAAACTTTTCTTTTTTATTTGATTTGAAATCCAGTGCTAGCTTAGCTGAGCTGGAGAGACCCCGGGAGACTCACAGCTAGCCAGCTGCAGAGGAGACTGGCGGCAGACCTGGGCGCAGGCCTTGACGCATATTTTAGTTGACGAGTTATTAGTTTATATATTCCACGTGTAGGTTACGCATTTCTTTAATTATTTATTTATTTATTTTACAATCAGGTAATGTCAGAAACAGGTCCAGGACTACATGATGATGTTAAAAATAACCATTATTTATTTTCATGTAAACTTTGTGAAAGCCACAGGGAGCTACGGCAGAGGGGCCAAAGAGCCACATGTGGCTCTGGAGCTGCAGGTTCCCGACTGCTCAACCAAATAAACATCTAACTGAAGTTTTTCCCATCATTACTGTATGAAAAGAAGGAAAAAAACACTGAATTTTTAGCTAAGGAAATTGTATTCTGTTTTGGACATTTTGAATTCATTGCATTTAATTAATAGTATCAAAATCACATCTGTAAATGGTTTCTTCATATGCACACGTTTAGGCTGTGCATTACTCATTTTATGTTTGTGACAATGTGTGAAAGAAAAGAAAAGTCTGTGTGGTGTGGCACATGTTTTTATTGGAGAATAACAATGAAAAAAGGTGTGTCTATGTTTGTGTGTGAGCGTGCAGTGGCAACTCCCAATTGTGTGCGTGTATTTTTCTTTTGATGTTTCACTTTCTTGATATCTCCTTCCACCTTGTTACTATAGTCACCTACTTCAAAGCAAGCCGCTCTGCAGCCTGGCTGCCAATAGATGCCATGATAACATATCACTTTGTACACTCACTTAGACCAGCATAATTCAATCAATCAATGTTTTTGTCAAATGTAATCATACAATCACAGGTAAATGTAATCCCACCGGTTCATTTAATTTTCTTGCAGCACTACCCAATTTAAAACCACTCAAGTGCGATGACATGCAAACTGAATTTATCATTTCTGCAACCATTACAGCTTATTGTATTAATACTGTTTAAGTAACAGCAGATGATGTCCATTATTGTATCAGATTTAAGTCTTTTTTCCCTTTTTTTTTTTTTTTTTTTTGGACAAACAGGATGAACAGCGGAGAGAGACAATAACAGATTAGATTAAGGTGATGGATGTGAATCGGAGTGTGTAAATCTGTAAAAAATCAGCCTCTCTCTCACACGCCCATTTTGCCACAATACTAGAAAGAGCTTCAGGGAGAAAATAACACAAGCTATAGGTTCAAGTGGTTCTCTCAGAACCCTGAGAAGGTCTAAACCTCGCCCAAGGGACTGCTGGAGTAAACGTTTTGATTTTATAACCACTTTTATAAAAGGGTACACAACAGCAGCCAGAGGAAAATCAGATTATTAGGATCACTATGCAAATGTGTACTTAAGCGTGGTGTTCATATCCATGCCATCTTTTTGTAGAAGAGGCTTGGAGAGTGAGAACTAGCACTTCCTTTAAGGCATCTGCATCACTCCGACAGCATGCTAATATTAGTACTGGAATAGTAAATATCTCCAGCCGAATATATTGCATGATACCGCGGGGGGCGTGTGATCACATCAGTTCACATACAGGAAAGGACTGTAATTGCTGTCAGCTTGTATACACAGCCCATTCATACTAACATCACAGATTTCCTGCAGGTACTCAAGGCCTCTCATGACAGCCCCCATACTGCTGAGCTAAGAAACATGGACTCAGGGCAAACATGTAAGTGACAGACTCTTTTTGACCATTCTTTCATCATTCTCACTCCCTGCTGGGTTAACAATAGCCCAGAACTGTTCTCTCACATAGTGACCTCACAGTGTTGCTTGCATGGAAAATTTAACGTGTGACAAAATGGCTTCACAAAATATGCAGAAATGTTTTTTACATTTTTGATGTTGACTCAGGATTTTTTCTTCACTGGTTAGTTTTTGCGTAATGTAACAGACAACAGAGGGTTTCATGTTAAGGGCTTAAAAACCTTTAGTTGTGTTGTAACACGACAGGTATTTGCTGTTGGGTGGGCAAACAGAAAGAGAGTAGCAACCAGATGGGGCCCTATTCTGTGGATCTAAGGCGCATGGTCTAAAGCACACGGCGCAAGTTCAGTTAGGGAGTGTCCAGATCCACTTTGCTATTTAGACAGCATGTTATCTCCGCACTAAGCATGGCGCAAGGCGCACAGGGGATGTATTTTATGCCCTTAATTAATCATAAGTGTGTTTTGGGCGTGACAAGGAACAAACCAATCAGTGCGTTGTCTCTCATCCCCTTTAAGAGCCAGGCACACTTGGATGAAGACCAATACTACTTAGATGGCAGAGACAATCAATCACAGAAGTAAGTACTTTTGCGCACTGGGGTGAGTAAGGGAAAAGCGCACGAGCAGATCATTTTTGGCAGCATCACTCATTTAACGAAGCTCCCTGAGGTGAGACAGGCGGAGGAGGAGAGTATCCTTGTCTTCTGGCGTCACCAGAACAGTGGCACAAAGCTGAGAGGTATGAATCGTACTTCCTCGTCTCCTGACATCTTTATATCGTATAATGATGTCAGGAGACGAGGAAGACAAAAGCTTCACTGCATACAGTAATACACTGACAAGCTGACTGGCTATTTAATTTATTATGAGGAGTTGTGTTGCACGTCCCCATGTGTCACAAGCAGAGTTTACACACCTTGTGAGCATGTACACCTGTACATGTATCCAAGTTGTGGCCCTGTAGATAGCAGGACAGCAGACGTCAGACTTTTTGATGCGCTTTTTGGTGCCACAAGATAGCAATGCTGCAACAATGTGCCCAACCACACCTCCTTTTAAGACCCACATTCCCATTTGTGCACAGATGAGCACAAGTACATTAGCTATTTAGACGACATGGGTGATGGCCATGAAAATAAAAACTGCGTCTGTTTGAAAACAGCAATGACACTAGCGCTGCACTGTGTGCTGCCTTCGCACTGGGTGACAGATTGGGCCCATGAAATTGTCTGTGTGCCTTAAGAGTGCACAATGACTTTCTGTCCACTAGGGGACTACTAAGCTGGCTGTAAACACAGCACTGAAACATTGGTATTATCTTATGGCAAACATGTTGGCAAAGATGCTATGAATTAAACTTTAAGCAAATGAAAAGATTTAAGTCTGTTTTAACTTCTTTAGCTTCATTTTGCCCTCAACAAATCCTAAAGGACACATGTATGTCTTAGGCCTCATGCAGATAAAATCAAGAGTTGCAGCAACAACACAAATTCTCTCATTCATTTGGATGTGGGTAGTCTGACTATTCCGCCATGAGTTGAAGCAGAGTTACCTTTTGGAGCAAATTGACATCTTGCTGTGATGGTCAATCACCTAGTCGACTAATCAAACTGAGTAGATCTCAACAGCTCTGTCACAAGGGGGTACAAAGACATAAATCTGAATTTGCACATGGGCTGACACAACTTTGCAAACCTGCAGTGATTGCTGTAATGTCAAGAAAAAGTTTTTAGGAAATGGCAATAGGACATAATTATTCTGACCATTTAACCGTGGCAATAGATAATTAAATATGCCTACTTAAGAACAGATGCTTAAGGGCACAGGTATTAAAACAAAAGAAGTACCGTTAGACACAGATTCCTGGATACATAGAAAGAGATGTGTCTATCTCAGATAACTGACATGGCATTAGTCGCTTCAGAAAAACACACCAAGACATCAGTGCATTCGAGTGACAAAGACCTCTAACAGCTGCGGGAAAAATAATATAACTCTTGATCACTGGCAGCAGGAGGGGATGGAGTTTCATGTTATCAGAGCCAAATTTAATGCAGGGAGGAGATCTGAGTGGGCCAAACCATGAAAGTGATTGTTTCACAGCAAGAATCACACACTTTTGCTTTTAACCATATAACAACAAAGGTCCCCAAATTTGAATAAAGTGTTTGTTTTTGTGCTTAAACCTAGTAACCTCGTAGTCCGAATCCATCACATCCAAAAAAAAACAAAAAATAAAAAAAGAAATTGAAGGATTATACAATAAGAATCATTTCAGAGGGTAATTTAAAAAATAAAATTATTCTCAATAATTTGGAGGATTTTTGTGGAATTGGTCCTCCAATTAAAGAGACCCATTTATAAAAGTCATCAGTCACTGTTGATGATTATATATATATATATATATATATATATATAAAATCAATCATTCACATTTTTCTGTCCATGAGCACTGAAACACCACAAACTTGAAATTCTGTTTTTAAGGTCAACTTTACCTTAAAGCTGCTGAACACACACACACAGAAAACTAAATCTGCGACCTCACAGTTGAGGAAGAAACTTTATGACTGCCCGACATCATGTTCACTAGAATGTACCAACAAAAAGATGTCAGTGTGTCTTTGTACCAGTGTCATCAAGACAATTTCTCAGTACACTCAGTGCTCTTAATACTCCTTCCTATTTCATATGCACTCTGTATCCTTACATTTTATACGTGCTTGGCACTTCGATTTTTTCCTGTCAGCTGTCAGAGCAACCTCAGATGAACTTGGCTGACTTAATCTTTGCCTGAAAACTTTGCTTTACTTTGAGATGGGGCATCTCCACTTACATGCCCCTGTGTCTAATGAGTTGAGAGATAATAGGCACAAGTGTGCAAAAAATGAAACTGCCTCATTAAAGTGGTTTGTTAATGAGCTTTCAACCCGTCATTTTCACCAAATACACTCCACCCATCCCCCTTTGTTTCTCCATCCATCCTCTGTGTCACCCTCTGGTGCTGTCTTTGACACGTGGAGGGAAAATAATTGTTGGTGTACTCATGCACTCGCGCACACACAAAAAACCCACGAGAGGGCTCATGGGCGTACTATGATGCTTCACACATTGTCTGTCTTGAGCACACACACCTCCATTTAAGTTCGGGGCAGGCAATCTCTATCATTCGTGCCCTCGAGATCGTCTGTCACCACTGACATTAAGGCTCTTTTCCCTCTTCTCTCAATATCAGCAACTGCAAGCAGGCAAAGTCGCTCAAAGGTCCCTCAGCATGTATAAAAAATGCAGCTGAATTCAATTTATTCTGTTTGCAGGAGTTAAAGAGGTACAACAAACTCTACAGTAGGCTTTCGAAATCAAAGTGAATAGATGGATGAAGGCTACAGGTCTGCGGAGCATTTGGGCTTCGTATCTTATAATTCTTGGATCTTGTATTACCAACTATGTTACTGATGGAGAAACATTTCAGTGAGACCTCGTGTAACCTCTGAATTTCTTGGTTTGAGCGGCATTCTACTCTTAGAAAGAACACAGTCATGTGAGACAGATCAGAACACTCAAGTGCTGACGTGATGAAGCTCAAGAGATGTATCCAGAACTTGGGTTACATATTTTTTTTTTCAATGTTGCTTATATTCATAATAGTAGGGCCCGACCAGTATATTGGTTTGTTGATATTATCGGTTGATATCGGCCTATCACAGATATATCGTATTGGCTAGGGGTGGGAATCTCTGGCCATTCAATTCAGTTATGATTCAGGGGGCTACGATGTAATGATAAAACAATTATTGATGCATCAAGGTGTACTGATAATTGTTTTATCTTGATGCGTTGATGCATCATTTTTTGTGATCAACAGT
>JAPZDX010000020.1:11405137-11415925 GCA_029783625.1 Naso annulatus | reverse complement strand
TTATTATTATTATTATTATTATTATTATTTAATTTTTTATGTTTGAAAATTGGTCACCATTAGTTTCAGTTGTTTGGGAGATTGCTGCAATGCCTTTTTCCTGTGAAACTCCAGCAGTGTTTTGTATTCTGAAAAACTTCTCCCACCCTTCCTTCAGCATGAGGGTGAGTGGATAATTGCTAATTTTTCAGTTTTGGCTGAACTGTCTCCTTAAACTATTATCTTATCCTTAATGAAATGTTGATTTGCGTCCAAATATGACTGTGTGACTCTAATACTAATACTGGCAATCAGACATTACGTTAACTTGTGTTGAGTATTACTAATTGAGGAAACACTGAAAGGCTATTCCAGGAAATATACAGACAATCAATCGTATCAACAAGGGGCTTTATATATGTTCATTGTGAGGATTATAATTTATTGTGTAGTGTGTGACAAAGGAACTCATTATAACATTAACATCTTTCATCATGAAAAACAGAAGCTGAATCTTTGAAGAATAAACAGCATTCATACAGGGAGCTTCATTGCTATTGATCTGCAGCTAAAGGCACTTGCCCTATTAGATCTCATTTAACCACAGTGTGTTTCATTAAATGGCCTTTTCCTACCTGGAGCTCTTCCCAACCCAAATGCAGATAAATGGGACATAAAGGGCTCCTCGAGATTCACGTTCAAGGGGAAGTAGTCCAGGATCAGTTGTTGGAAAAAGTCAGGAGACTGAAGCGCACCCTGGCTTTGTTCAGACTGCCAGCCCTAATTGTTTCTTTGGCACATCCAGATTGGATCAAGATTGATTTTATTAAACCTGAACAGCAAAAATCCACCTGAAATCCAAGGTGGTTTGAAATGCGATTCAAATCTGATTTGTACAGATATGTTTGGATGCTCTGCTTGTTCAAATCAGATATCAGAGTGTCTTTTGTGTCACAGATACTGTGTGCTTGAATGGAGTGTCTTGGCGGACAAGACGGGGTGCTAAATGGCCATGGATCCTTACAAATGTTCCGCCGCACATTCGAGAATTTGCGCTACCTCATATCATCAAATGTCTGGATGACGATATGCTCCCGCCAATCGCTGCTTTGTGGATGGCCCCAAACCTCTCGCTGCACAGTGGGGCCCAGTTCGGCACCGCGACTTGACAGCACAAGATCTGGATGGCGAGATGTATCTCCCTTTCTTCCAGTCATTGTAGTTCTGCATTGAAAAGCTACTCACCAGTGCACGCACTGACGCCGACATCATTACCACAGTAACCCATGCGGATTGGTTGGTACAGAGCAGTGACGTCTGGATGCATCAAATCAAATCTGATCACCTGCAAATGACAGTGAGGACAGTCTGTGTTAAAAATCAGATTTGAGAAACAAAAGGGATTTATCTGCAGTCTGAACAAGGCCCCTGTTTTTGTCAGAATCAGATTAGTTTCTTAATACCTGAAAATAGGAAAGCAGTCTGTATCTGTAGCACAATATTATTCCATTATTATCATTTTCTTCTGTAAAAGTAAATCACCATGAGAGTAAGAGTCATTACAATCAATATACTGGCATTTTCCAACACCACCTACACACACAAACACACACACAAACACACACACACAGAGGATAGCAACAAGAGCAAATTACTGGCATTGAAAGAGCTTTCAGCTACATACAATTAAAAGCTGCTCATTAAAAAGCACAGTTTATATGGCACGATGGTATATAAAAGTATTTATTTACAAGACAATTCCACTGGATCTATGCCCACAATAGGAAGCTGACATGACATGTATAATCAATCACTGTTGAGGGGAAATCCACCAGTTTTACATAACAGAGTCAATTTTCCAGTAACAGGGAGCACAAACAAAACTGGACACATATTGTTTTCTGTAGCTAACAATTATGTTTCTGAGAGATTACACAAGAGACACGCAATTTCACAATTAGCTTTTGCAGTTTGACATGTATTGAAGCCAAGACTAATCAGGCTATATCAATCTCTGCTGCATTGATTGTGGATATTTGAGTATTTCTGCATAAGTTCTACTTGCTGGAACAGTTGATAACCCATGTATTGCTTAAGTTTTTACAGTAAGCAATAAGTCTTTTATAGCAGTCATTTAGATCATTCTTCTGTCAATGTGGGTTAGTATCTTTTACTGACCTTGACCAAATGGAGCAACGCCTGCGAGCTAATTCAGGCAGACAACTCGAGCTGCGCTGCTATACACGTGACATACCACACTCTCCACAATCATCTATCAAACGCACCCTCTCAGTCTGGCAGACTATTTAAGCAGCAACAATCTCCCAACTCTCCCTCTGCCTGTCAACGCTCTGCCGTCCTGCGTCAGTATTGTGCTTGCTGTTTCGGCCCCACCTCCACCTCAGCATCCACCTGCAGACTCCGGGGGGTTCTCTCTGTGTTTTTCTCATCACTCCTCAATATCTCTACGTTAACCTATTAGTGAGGAGTGATAAGGTCGGAGCCTGGACGCCAAACATGTAACATGCATTTGCCGCCGCAATAAACTTTTCAAACGTGCGTTGTCTGACTGAAATGGTTATTACTGTAACCAGACAAAGGGTTTTTAACCTGATGAAGTAGTAATTCAGTCAAAACTGCAGTGTTTCTCTGCAGTGTTTCTGATAAATTTCAAGTCATAGATAGATAGATAGATAGACAGACAGATTTTGAGAGCTTTTCTTTAAATCTGGTGGCACTGTGGAATGATGGAGGGCCTATAAATGTAGACAATTAAGATAGGACAGATGTTTTGACCACACAACTTGATGGTCTTTAACATTAATCATGCAGGGTTCTCTTTATCAAATCATCCTGACTTAGCCCTACACTGTGTGAAAACATCAGATTCTGACACAGTCTTTTTCTCTCTGCCCGTCTAATTTTGCCAACATGCAAAACATAAATTCTTTTCTTTCTCTGCCCACACTTCACAGAGAGGTTAGAAATCAGCAACGGATCCGGGACCTTGAAGCTGATTCAGTTACTTTGCTCGCAGAGGACAAATGCTTACCAAAAGAGAAAAACGCATCCCTGTTAAGATGCAGTATCAAATGTAGCATCTAATTATTACATTGTTAACATGTACTTTGAACTGAAAACAATCCAGTATAGTATCTGGTTGAGCCCTGCCAAGAAAAAACAGCTCATGTTTAAAGTGGACTGCAAATGTTGCAAGATGAATGAGACTATAGCTTAGCATTGAGCTCCCAGGACCTCCTACCCCACTCATCCCCATCACAGCCACCGTTTCTACACTTTTGAAACCCCCTTTGCGGTATGTCAACTGTATATTTCATACGCCTCCTTCAGCGATATAAATTGCTAGCTACATCAGTCGCCATCATGCGTACCCTGGAGAGAGACAGAGAGAGCAAGAACGAAGGAGAAAACACACGCTGAGTACAACCTCATTGTGTGTCAGGAGAATATGTTTTGTGTGTGTGTGTGTTTGATGAGCACTCTTACATTTGATCAGAGTGGGTGTTTGAAGTGTGTATTTGCATGCATTCATCTGGGTGAATGTGTATGCATGCATGCATCTGTGTGTGCATCGTGCATTTAAGCTGCAGCAATGTGTGTGTGTGTGTGTGTGTGTGTGTGTGTGTGTACTTGAATGGCACCGGGTAGGAAAAAAAAACAGGATTTATCAGCACGTGTCAGCAGTGGGTGTTTAAAGACACGAGGCCACTGGAATGAGGCTGTTTTCTCCGCTTATGTGTTTTCCACCTCAACTCTGTTGGCGAGATCAAAATGTACGATTGTGGAAAGCGAGAGCAAGTTGCTCTCAGACAAGTTACAGTCCAGCATTTGAGTGCGGAAATGCCAAAGAAGAGACAGAGAAGAGGAAAAGAATGAAAGCGAGATGGGGGCATGAGGAGACGGAGGAGTGTGTTCGCGTGCGGAGGCGGCAGGCGGCTCATGCTGGCTGGAATTCTTGATGTAATTTGCGTGCGACTGTAATTGAATGTACAGTGAGATGAACAGGATGCCCAGTAGATCCACCTTCCCACACAAACCAGGAGTTAGATATGATGAATGTGTGTGTGTGTGCTGGTTTTGTGCGTCTAATGTGCAATTTCCTAATCAGTTGTGTGATCACAGAGTAAATTACAAAACAAAGCACCGTCTTTGTGCATAACTCTGATATCTGTCTCCTTCTTTTTCCAAATTTTTTTTTTTTTTTACTCCTAAAGCTGTCTCAGTCCTAGTAGCAATTTGCTTCATACTGCTCAAAATCCCCCATTATATATTGTTTTATGGACAAATATGTTTACACCATTTACCTAACTGAATAAAGTGAGACTAACTATCTTTCTGGTGACAGACTGGATGATGGATTACACGTGTATGCTGTGGGGAATCTGCTACAGCTGAAAAAGTACTCCACTGAAGGATCACCAATCCAAACTCCCATGAGCCTCCAAAAGAGCTGAAACATGCCTTCAGGCTAATGAATTAAACTATAAATGTGAGGCAGAATAAACCATTCATTGTATACATTAATTGCTGATTTTTTTTATTGATCTCCTTTATCTTCACTTTCTTCATTTCGTCTGACATTGAAACTACGGTGGAATGATGCCAAACCCCAGAAAAGGTTGCTAACGCCACTGATCACTGTTACTTTATTGTGGTCTGGCTGCCAACTCAAACGTTTCTATGGCAACAACAGCATCCCTTTCAGGTGAAAACTCACTAAAGCTTGTTGGTACCGTGGTGTTACACAAGTAAACTCATAAATAAAACACGGCAAATTGGAATCAGATTGACTAATGGCTCATACAGGGGCATGCAGTGTGTAGTTGTTGCCCAGGCTGATAGCGCCAGTCTGCTATTGCTAATGGTCCTGTATCATTAAGTTTTAATGATTTCATTTTCATGTATGGCATGGCTCAGGGTGATTTAAATGAACTTCAAAATGTTTTGCAAAAGCAGGTGATTTACTTGGATAGGTATTTATGGAATTAATTTGAAAACTGCAACTCACTCCATATATTCTTGGCAGCTCCACACTCTTGACAGTTCTCTCTAAAAAAAAAAAAAAAAAAAAAAAAAAACAGATAATTTGTTCCACATTTATACCTAAGTGACAGTAAGGAGAAAGACAGAGAAATTATTAAGTGCAGTGATCACTCACTTTCTTCCACCCCGTCAGTTCTGGTTCGGCAGCTGTGGTCTAACTCATTAGTGAGTCATAAAAATGATATTTTCCCTCTGTCTTTCTTACAGTATCTCCTCTCTGCCTTCCATGTTTGTTCCTTGCTTAGACTTTGCCATAATGTAAGTATCACCATGGTAATGAACTCTCAACGCTGTGTGGCAGTAGCCTACCTGATGTTGCCCATGACATTAATAATTTCCTGCTGTATTTGAAAATTATGCCCCATGACACTCCTGTCAGTTAAAAATGTGTGATTTCTGCCTGGTGACACCTGCACAGGTCATATGAGAGAGCATTAATTAAGCTTAAGTCAATCACGATGCTGGATGCTGATTAGCTGACCTCAGTGGCTTTTCTAATTTACATGAGTTAAACCTGCAGCACATATATTGTGTTTTTTATATGACAGAGACTTTTTTTTTTGTATTATATTTTTTATTTCTATGAAGGATAATGAAACTTAGATTATGTGATCTTTATCTGATGCCTGTTTAATTAATTACTACACTATCCATAAATGTTGTAATGAACTGTTGATGAGATCACTGACGAGAAAAACTATTTCCTAAACCAAATGTTTGAGCTTTACTTTGATTTAAAAGTCAAGCTTCTCACTTCAAGGTCCAAAAAAATAAGACAGCATTTGACTGTTAATGAAGCAAAGTATCACTGCTTTTTATGAAAGTCTCGCACACACTGTGTATTTATTTATAGCGGGGTTGTGTAAGTACTGAACAGATTCGGCAACTCTGCTCGCAAATGCGCGTGAGGTCATTTGCCAATCTCCTCTTTCTTTCTTTGTACAGCACACAGCATGCCTCCACTCTTATTGTAGGCTACCCTCGTCTCTCACATTCCTCCTTCTTCACACACACACACACGCACACACACGCACACACACGCACACACACACACACACACACACACACACACACACACACACCATTATCCCCGTACAGGAAAAAGGCTGACTCACTGCCGCTTCATTACTCAAGTGAGTTATGAGTGTGTTTACACACACACTGATTGATATTAACCCTCTTTGTTTAAATCTCCTACACCAACAGACAGCAGGCCAGGCAGCGGACTGGTCCACTTGCATGACTGCAGAGGGGGGGGAGGCGGGGTGGGCGGGGCGGACTGACCTAAAAGCTCACAGTGCCCTCTACTGATGACTGAGAGTAGAAACGTCTGGAATTATCTCTGCACCCCCGTCTTCCTTTCTCACCATTTTGAGCTCCCATTGCACTTAAGAAGCTGAATGTCAGGTAATAAATAAAACGATGCATCACCTTCAAAGAGTCAAGGCTGGCTTGAAATGCATCGAACAGCCAGTTTTTAAAAACCATGTGATATTTTTCCTTCAAACATGTTTTAGTTCAAGGTTGTTGTTTTTTTGCAGCCTTTGTTGCTGTGTTGATTGCACTGCACGGTTCAGAGATGATCTGTTGGTGGTAATGTTGTTATTTTTTCTTTGTTTGTTTTTGTTTTTGTTTGCTTTTTTAATGCTCCCCACATTAATGTTGTGTTATGTTAGTGTTGTGTTATGATGTTTTGCAGGAGGGCTCATTTCTCGGTGGAAATTGCAGCTTATGTTTAGTGCTGCATCTCCTTGTCCAATCAAAGTAAAAATCTGTTACTGCTTGTGTGTTTCACTATTTCTCCAATTGAGCTGCCAGTCGTGTGAAAAGGGAAAAATTTAGATGCTTTGATTAAATAAGGTTAGACAAAGGTTGTGATACATAAATTGACTTTTATTAATTAAAAAAAAAATAGATTTGTTTAATTTGCAAGGCAAAGTTAGTTTGTTATTTTAACAGGAACACTTCGCATCAGCTAAACTTTACTTGACATTTTCTCTCAGATAGCAGATTATCTCATTACACAATGGCCTACATGCCACATTTTTTTATTGAGTTTACATCTTAATGTTCTCAACATAGGCTGCACATTGCATCTTTTTGTTAAAGAATGAGAGACCCTGAGCAAAAAAATAAGCTTCGCTCAAGGTTTGCTTTCACTACGGCATTCATTTTAAAACAAAATGCTTCTTTTTTTCAAATGGTGTTTAACTCATTTGAGACGAAAAGCTCTTCATTCATCCTCCTCTAGCTGATTTACCCTTTCACGTTATATTAACAGAACAATATTAAACACCGTGAAATCAAATTCCTCTCTCCTAGAGGAGGTGCACATGATAAAAAGGTATAGTGACATTTTTAATCAGCTAAAGGGAAACAGGTGTTTTGAGGAGAGTCTTCGTATTGATGTTACCCTATGCTAGTTGCAGCAGGACATTTTATGACATCTTGACCCTTGACCTTCTGGATTTAATGGGGTCAGACGCAAGGGCGGAGCCAAGGGGCTATAAATTGTGATTCACATTGCCCTCTGTAGGCAAGGTGAGAAGATCAGCCACAGTTAATGCAAAGGTCATGAAGGTTCAGGTTCAGATAAGGACAGATGTGGCATAATTCAGTGTCAGAGTCATTCGATCATTTTCTTTACATAAGTGGCGACCTTTGAAACTGCAGAGGACGAGAGAGTGGGGAATTACAGTAACAACAGGAGGGAGGAAGAAATGTAATGAAAAACAAAGCCAGCAGTGGGATATAGGATGTTAGAAAAAAGGCATTCCTTTCTACAGAATGTTTATGCTTTATGTGTTGTCAGTTTGTTTCAGTTTTCCTTCAGGTATTCTTTCCTTTTAGCATTGAGTTGTGAACAGTTGTGAATAGTTTGAAGGTCATTTCACAGACAGACAAGAAAATCTATATTCACACTATTTGAGGCAGAGACACAAAGACCATTAAGGTTACAGAACTTCAAAAATATGTGATTGCCTTCAGCTGTTCAATTCAATTGCTTATTTTTGAAAATGAACAGTGTACATTGATCGTATTTTAACAAAAGAAAAGAAAAAAAGGGCAGTTATTAAGTAGGCCTATCAAAATTTTCATGTATGTTCACCTTTCCTTGTAGTCCATTGAGGTAAAAACATATAAGTAAGGCTACTGTATAAAAGGGAATTAAAAAAAACAATTTCTGCACAGTTCTTTTTAACATCTCAGACAACATCATTTTTAAAATTGGAAACGAGTAGGTTGAATTCTCAAAAACTGGAGAAATGTATTGACAGAAAAAGAGAAGCTTATTGGTTTTAATTCCTTAACGCTAATGCGGCCTCTGGCTGGGATGATTTGTGACCATTTTTGTAGAAACTCTGTTTGAGTATATGTATATTTTTACGACAGATAATTCACTGATCACTGTAAATAAAACATGTGTATAATGTATCTATTTATGAAAGGTGTAAAAGGATTTTATTGTGCAGTGATGTAATGGTGCAGGTGGGACCGAGTATGAGCCACACCTGCTTGTTTGAGGGTGTTTTCATTTGATCTGAATCAGTGGATGAGTTGCTACTCATTTGCAATTTCCCTTTGGTTAAGTTTGGTTTCACACAGGCAAATTTTCAAGCGAACCAAAATGTACCAACAAAAGCCACGTGAGAGCTGTCATTCTGTTCACTGGTCATTGGTCAACCCACAGTTCACGTTTGTGTCAAGGCAAAATGCTGGCTGTTTCTTTACAAAGTCATCCTCAGTCCAGAATGCACAGCGCAGCTGGCTACAGGAGCTAGTTTGGCTCAAAAATGTGAAATTTCTTCAGCAGTTAGGTAAATTGAGTTTGGATTATGTTCATGCCAGAGTTTGTTTGTAATCGAACTGAGACCACCTATTCAAACAGGTCTCGGTCAAGTTGTTTTGGTCTGGACACGAGTTGGATTGCTGTTTTCTCATCAACCCAAATGAACAGCACCATGGACGAAAACAAACCAGAGTTTGATTCAACTGAGCAAAACAAGTCAGGTGTGAAAACACCTTGAAACATGCTGGCACCTCATGTCAGAAACTACGGAACGTTAATGAAACCAGCTTGTTCCTAAGCTTGCAGCCATGTTTTATTTTTAAATTTTGGAAGTGTTGTTTGTTTGTTTGTTTGTTTGTTTGTTTGTTGTTTTATTTACATTGAGTTCATTAATGATTGGTTAGATACCAGCTGAGTTTAGCATCCCATTAACCTTTACTGGGCCAACAAGTAAAAGAGACACACATCTGTGCTCGTTAATCTCAGTATATTCTACTGAAGTGCATCAGACTCAAAGCCTACACCATTCTGGATAAGAGCAATATGCTCTAGAAAATATGCATTGAATAACCGTAGAGGGCTTACTTCTATCAATTAGACAAGAACCACATGTCTGATGGTGAAGAGGCAATCATGCTTTACTGTACAAGCACATCCATAAGTGTCTACACAAGTGAGTGTGTCTGAGTGCCTCTCACCTGCGATGTGATTTTAGCATGAAGGGTGCTTCGGTCAAATGCTGCTCGTTCCCTTCGCTCAGCTCACTCAGAGCCTCATTTGACTGAACTGTTGGCTGCCTGAACAGGTGGTAACATGGGAAGCCAAACCAACCATGTAACCCTCCGCTGGGCCTCCTGCCATGCTTCTCCAGGATCACATGGAGGATATGCTGTGCTACAATGCCATGTGGTTGTGGAGGCAAGCTTACCACTTCTTTCAAAATTAGACAGGATTTGAAAAGTGTGTTTTGAGTGTGTGCCCAGGCTTAAACTACTGTAGTTCTCTTCATTCACACCTCATTCCAATGATCATCTTTTTTTTTTTTTCTGTCTGCAGATTATCCAGACTATTGCACTCTTTCTATAGGTTACTTTATGCAAACGTTGCCTCAGTCATTAAAAACTGAACATTGATATAATCTTTTACGAGAACTAAAATGCAGGGACAGTCACTAATTGTCAGTAACCACAGGAATTACATCAACCAGTCTGAACAGGTGGTTTGACATGTGCATGGGTAAAATGTGTAACAATCGCTCAGCCATTGTTGAGTTGCTCTTCAGCAGGTCTTTAACCTTTTCAGTCCTGAACAGTTTAGGACCAGCAGTACAAGACTGTAGAAGTAAGCAGCAGAAAATGAAGTAGTGTTTTTTTAAAATCTGTGTTTATTTACTTAAAAAACCTTCTATGAATGTTTGTTTGGCATTGTGACACTAGCATTGGCACTGCAGTGCAACAGCTAAATCTGTTTAGTTGTCCATTAACGAACATCAGAAAATTCTAAAAACGTAAACATAAGCTATTCTTAGCGGGTCTAGCGTAACCCTCCTTTACTGTAATTGCAATGTATGTGGGCAATAAGTTGGGGCTTATTAATAACATCAAAGTAACTAATGTCTTTATGTTGTGAGTGATTAAATGGTATGAAATCAAATAAGTGAAGGGTTAGAAATAGTACAGAGAAAAAACATGGATTTCCATTCACTTGCTTTTATTCATTTTGCAATTTACGTATAAAAAATTAACAAAAATATGAACATTTCAAAAAAGTTGTTATGCTTGGCTGAGGTGGTGGTGAGTCAATGAAATATACAAATGCAGCTAGGTACAATGGAAACAGCTTTTTCTCAAAATGTTCGACTTCTAATACTGGAAATACAGTAATTAGCTTTTTGGTCAATTATTTGAGTTTTGTTTTATTTATTTTATTAATTTGGAAATGTAAATTTGGAAATA
>JAPZDX010000020.1:11292192-11302559 GCA_029783625.1 Naso annulatus | reverse complement strand
CAGGTTTTTCCTCCAAGCTACCAACGTTTTATGCAAGTATTTCAAGAAAAGCCATGTACCAGAGAAATCCTACGGAACTAGAAATTCACAAAAAGGAAAATGACACTTTTGTGTAAGTGAGTATTGTATTATTTGCTAACTGAGAAACGAAAATATGCTCATAGAGGTTTCTGTTATTTGTGATATTCTTAACAAATTTTGCACACTTCTGTAGCACAAAACTGCCACAATAAAATTCAAGTACATGCCACTGACCGTTTGTCTGTGGTAATCTTCAAAGCTCCTCCCCTCAAGTTACAGAGACAACACTCCTGAAAAACACAATGCAAGAGAGGATTACATTCCTTCTGGCTCTTATACCTTATCCAAATGTTTTTCTAGATGATAAATAACAAAGAAATTGACTCGTGTTGTAACTAGAGATGCAAGATAATTATTTGCCCGATACAATATCAGCCTGATGCTGCAAAATGAGACGTAATTTTTATTGTACAGACAATGACATTTTGACTGATAAAAAAAAAGCAATAAAACCAAGCTGAAATTGCTTTCATTGACTTGACATTCATTGACAGCTCAGCGTGCTGTTGTCGCGCGCTGTCGATGCAAATCTACTGCGACTACAGAGCCACACTGTTGCAGTGGAGAAAAACAACATGTCGTGCGTATGGACATATTTCAAAATCTCTGAAGTGGTGTTTGTTGTTGTGTAAACAGTAGTGATGTCGGCTAGATTTGGTTAGAGCTATGGAATATTAAATCATCCTTAGCATTTCATACCCTCAGGTGTGCATAAATACAGGTTATCATCTTCTTTTTAAAATACAAAAATTTGAAATTATTCATTGGTCAACGGCATCGGCTGGGGGGGGCATTATTGTGCATCCATAGCTGTAACCTTAAGTTTTAGGGCTGTTTTGCAGTAGAAATGCTCCAACTCACCACAGTCCAGGCTCCTTCTGAACACCTCCTGCACACCCACGATTCACTCACAGAGTCGGGCTTTACACCGTAACAGCCTGTAAGAGGGGAGATATTGATAGCTTTACATCGTTCCTATTACATTTTAAATGCGTATCAGTGTTCAGTAACAATGGGCTCCACGGCAACGCCCACTCTGACATAAATACAATATTTATTAAAATAATATTATATTAGTAGTAGCTTAGTTTTTGCTGTGCACTTTCTGTGGAACTTGCCCAGTTTTCTTGTCACTAACTCTAATTTGAGCTACTTTACCGAAAGGCTTGCACGTTTTGGAACACCTAGACAGATTTGAATGATTTTACGTTGAATGTCCAAATCAAAACAATGAGGAGGAAGGAGAAGGAGCGCAGAGCTTCTGCTTTTGACAAGAGTTGTTTCTGCTTCAGGTCCTCTTATCAATAGCAGCGCTGCTTCCCCAGCTGAGTCCAGCTCATCCCTGGATGACAAATGAACTGGCATTTCTGAAGGTGCACTCCAGCTTTAGGGATAATAAGAACCCAGGAGGGTTTGTGTGTGTATTACTGACTGACTGACCGCATGTGCACATGTCCATGCTGTAATTATCTGGCTGTACTGTGTGTGCTGCCTGAGACCAAACATCCACAGAGCAGATATGTTTGTCTCATTCATTGTGTTTATCTGCACCATGACTGATGTTAACATTTGGGAATAAGAACTAGAGACAAACACAAAGATCTCATGGCTCATATACAAAGTTAACAAGCTGCCTGTCATTTCGCACTTTGCTTTGACAGAAGCCATATGCCTTTACAAGTTGGCTCTCTTTGTGAAAAATGCTGAAGTTGAGAAAGCACGGTAAATAAGAGCTGTCAGAGTTTATGGTGCGCTGCCTTCAGAGAGGTCTTTGCGTTGCTTGAGCAGCCACTTAGCTAGTTTTAACCTGAGTCAAGGAGAGTTAAACTAGGAAGCCTCACTGAGGGTAGCAACAGGGGAATTGAGCAGACAGGTTGTTGCAGTGCTGTAGTGCAGTTTCATCTTCTACACCTCCTTTTTTTTTTATCCAACTCTACCCTCTTGAGTCCAGAGATAAAAAATAAAAAAGTTATGAATAGAAAAGGCGCAGTGAAAAGCCCAGTAGAGCCGGGGGTAAAGCCTGTCAGTCCATGTATGTGTTTGCAGCTGGCTGAGACCGCGATTCTGAGTGTTATAAATCAAACGCTGCAGTGTGCCCACAGCTGCTTGTCTCTCACTTCAATAGAATCAAACACAACTTTTCTACAAAAATAACAAGAAGCAATACAGATTTCCTTTTTTTTAAACCCACAAAACACTGTTAGGCAAAAGAAGAAAATATACATTTTTTAGATAGAACGTATGCAATAAATCACTAAGAGAAATATATTTCAAAGACGTCAAACTGTTGATTTGTTTCTGAACTCAGGATTCAATGAGCTGCTTCAGTGTAAAAGCTGTAATTAAGTTCTCTTTGCTGGAAAGCTTCCTTCAGCTGCAGAGTGTTGACTTTTCATTAACAGCATACAAACACTGCAGTGTGCTCAGATTTATTTTTACTGCTTTCCTCGAAATGACCCATTTAAATGTGCAGGGAAAAGCCCACATTTATAAATAGTGCATCCTTTCTCAGGTGTTATTACTCAGTTATAGATTTAACAAACTGTTTGGTCCCAGTGCTGCTCAAATACAGCCAGCATCTTTCTTGCTGTATTGAAGAGGTTTTATACTTACTGGCATGAACCTGCATGTGGCAAGATGAACAGCGGAGCAGAAAACTGGTGCCATCCTCTCCAATGTGATAATTGGTGGGTGGAGGTTCAGTGTTGCATGCGCCGACACTGAAGCACATCTCTGGAACCAGTGGACGAGTCCGACTGCCATGGCGAGGAAAGGAGGCGCAAGGGGGTTCATTTGAAAGGATGATGCCTTTGTTGGGCTGCGGAGGTCAGAGGAAGAAGATAACACAGAGGGTAGATTGTATCAGTATCACCCTATTGGCCAGGGTTTACAGGAGTTTGGATGAATTGATAGTTAGCTAATAGCTGATTATGCAGACAAAAATTTGTTAAACATAAACTACTGCTGCTTAAATGTATATATTTTTCCTCTCCTCATTAAATAGTGCAGTTGTTTAAATTCAGAGGATGACTATTTATTCTAGTTTTGTTGGGGAGTTTTGAAGGGGTTATTGCACAAAAAAATTGTGAGGAGAAATCTGAAAGCAGACACGTGCACAGAAGCAGCAGAGTACAAGGGGAGGGGCTGAAGCTCGGGTGCAGGAAATCTGTGCAAGCAACAATATATCTGAGTGCAAGCACACTGTTTGTTCAGAGGCAGAACAAATCTAAGTGTAAGTGCAAGCATGAGCTATTTTAGTGCACAGAAAGGTCCTGATTCAGAGCATTACAAAACCTAAATGTGAACTCTCGAGCCATTACCTCAAACTGAAAGACCACTTTTTTAAACAAAGGAAGGAGAAAAACCTCATACTCCGTACTACTGACTGATCAACATAACTGATGCCACCACAAACTTGCTGAACTTCATGAATCACTAATTATGGTACTGCAACAACCATCACTAGTGGCCTTTTTTCCATATACACGTGCTGGCTTGGCTTAGCACATTAGCCCAGGACGGCAGGGGTTTGCATTACCATTACAGCAGGGCTGCCTGCTTGTGGGTGAGCCATTAACTGATGATGCTCTGCGCCGACTGGTGGGACACGATTGTGGAAACATTCATGCGGAGGACAGACAAAGACAGACAGAGAAAGAACTTTTTTTTATAGTTTTGTTTTTTGACTTAGAGTTATCACTGACTTAATTAGGCTGACTATATCTGATGACAGCACGCATCCTGTCAGTCTCCTGCTGGACACACACGCACAGCGTCTAAGCAGAAACAGAACATGTTTTCTAAGCTTTAAGACGAGCTGAACTGCCTGTTTCCAGAGCATCAACTGCTGTGTTATGATGTAATCGCTATTCAAACAGTTTAACAACCAATGAACGGACTTTAGGGGCGGGGCGTAAGTTGGAGGAATTTGATTGGAGTGTTGTTGTTGGCAAGTGTTGTTACTTCCGTTCCTAAGACTTTGCTAAATTTTAACCCCGAGCTAGCTTTAGTTTATTTAATATTTACAGGTTTATGTAACAGGTAACAGCAGCTGCATGTCCACTCGGTAGCCGACCTGGCCCTTTAGCTGAATGGCATCCATTCCTGCCTCTGTTAATGGAAGTCCTGGGTTCACGTCCCAATCCAGGCGGGGGGTGCTGCGCTAACCTTGTTCGGACGTCACATTTCTATTGACAGGTGGATTGGTGTGATATAATTGGTTGAATTAAAAATTCATTTTTTGCTATTTTTTTGTCATACATTTTTTAATTTCACTAAAAAAGGAGCAGAGATATGGTCCAAAAGATTTGAAAGTGCATTTTTTGAGTTCAGCTCATCCTTTATATCACGCCTTTCAAAGCACCAAATGACTTGCTTTCGTTAGTTTAGAACGTGTACAACTGTAAAATATCAGCTTTATGAGGCTGTTCAGTCAGAAAGAGACAGTACACAAATAATAAACTTGGCATTTCATCCTCGCAGCGTAGCGAAGGCCAAGTTGCTGCATGGAATATAGAGACGATAATTTCTAGGATCTGTCCTGTATTGAGCCTTCTATAATTATAGAAATTACAGGCATTTTTATACGTAGTTTCCCCATTTTAAGAGGCTCGATGTGCATCGTGCATAGGTTTAGAGTGGGCATAATGCTGTCTGGCGATGTGTGACTGAATTCTGTGCCGCAGTGAACGAATCACTTATCAGCAATTTGGAAAGTTTTTCAGGTGCAGCAAAAATGGCAAAGGTGAAGCTAAATGATGGTGAAGCCCCCCTGACGTCAACGCAGCCTGCTTGAAGGTGGCACCAATTCACAGGAGATCCATCTCGAGCACCACTCGGCACAGTACAAGTGGTAATGGAAATGCAAATGAGCGTGGCACTGTGTGACTCTGTGCAGCAAAAAGTGCCAGTGGAAAAGCCCCATAGCAATACTACTTCACTGACACATATTGGCTCCTGCTACATTGCGTTGTTGTACCTTTGTGTAGGGACAGAAGAGTGAACAGACAGCACAGTGTGGAGGGAGTGCTGCCACTGCAGCATTGAAGGCCTTCTCTGCCAGGAAGTTAGGTGACTGATTCTGCCACAGGTGCTCCTGTTTCTTCATGTCACTTTCCAGCGGCATGGGGGAGGACAGCTCTGCGGGTAAAAAGTGAAATGCATCAAAGACATACTGAAGTAAGTGACCTATACTGAAGAGATATTGAAAGTTTCAGAAGCGGCAATCATTTCACTCTGTAATGCCTGTGAAGCATTTCTGGAAAAGCACAAGGATCCTTTTATTAAGAGAGCCCTTGCCAAGAGACAAAAATAGCAAATTCTGTTCCAGACAATAACAACACCACTCCTGATATAATTGGCTGATAAGCACAAATAGCACAGGCATCAACAATGTGTTGTTGTGGGTCTGGAATAAATTTAGCAGTGCAGCCCCTGAAGCTACTGATTCAGACTGTTTGTTAAACCTGGACAGAAGGCGGGAGGAACCCTTGACGAGTTTACCATTTAACTCTCTCTTTTCTCCCTCTAGCGGCTCTTTCTTTCTCCTTGTCTCCCGTCCACCCTTCTGAGGAAGGACAGGCCCTGAGTCCCGTCCCCTGCTACCAACTTAAAGTGACTTTGAAAGCAGGTAATTGGAGGCCATGATCCCTGGATCAATAAGTGTCAGTCAGAAAATGAAAAGAAAAAGAAAGACGGGAGGCAACTGAAAAGAGGCCTTCCAGTCTCGATTTCATTATCCCCAAAGGGAGCTTAAGTCTTGTTTGTTTTTCTTTCAACAGATCAATAATCAGAAAAAAAAAAAAATCTTCATTTTAAGTACCATGATGGAGCAGACAATGAGTGAGATGAATAATGTGGCAGACACCGGGTAAGAAACCATGGTGATAGATGAATAATCAGGGTACAACCGACATGGGTTTCTTGCAGATCAAGTTTTTGGTCAAGTTTAAACCTTTTGAGCCCATTTGGAAAAACGATACGTGAATGCTATAGGAGAGTGTTTTAAGTGATTTTAAAATGAGAGAATACTTATAAAAAATACACTCAAAGTCACATAAATGTACAACGACAGATACACACCTTTGTCACTAGTCGGGTCTTGCTTTAAAATGGACAAAGGGGAGCGCATTGGTGGCTTGCTGAGGGGGTGACGACGGCTCTTTTTTACCTCCGTTGGCATCTTCATCTTGGAGTAGCATGCCTGATAAAATACAGAAATGTTTCTTATCATCTTTTTTTCATTTCTTTTTACATCATTTTTTCACTCTTGTCCGTTTTGCGACATGTGCCGACAAATAAAAAATTATTCCCTTAATATTAGTTCATTTCTTAAGCACTATCAAATTAATCTACAATCTTTTTTTTTTTTTTGAGGATTTAATTTAAATATTAGACTGATATCAGCAGCTGTTGACAAATTTTAGCTGATCTAATTATTCTTAATTACTTGAAAATGGAAATAACTTGTTAAAACTCAAAGGACAGGTCAACCATTTAAAAAAAAAAAAAAAAAAAAAAATCTAACCTGGGTGGGAGTCACATCTGGCTTGATGTCAGCTGGGATGCTGCTCTGTCTCGGGATAAAAGGGTTCCCCACTTCTGGATGGCTGAACATGGTGTTCTTTGAATTCTTCATGCCGGCTGTAGCAAACTGCTCAAACGCTTCCTCGAATCCTGTGATGGCATTGTGGGTAACTGGCATCTTCTTCGGCTTCTTTTGCTTCTTCTTCTCAATATCTTCTGTCAAGTTCTGTGGTTTGGCCTCCAGTTCTTGAGCTGGCAAAGAGGAAAAGGGAAAAAAAATGGGGAAAAAAAGGTTTTGAAATTAGAATGTTTATTAATCAAGTTGATCTAAATTTTTCTATACTTGATGCAGCTTTTGCAAAAAGGTTAAGAAAATCTGGGGAAACAAAAACAAAACAAACAAAAAATGGTATTGATCATATCCACATTAATTTAGTCACTCTCGTGGATAAAATTATAATTTTTATGAACCAAGAGCAGAATGAGTGTATGCAATAACAGCACAAGCACATTATCTGTCTTTCTATTACTGTGACTTTCAATCTTTTAAGCATGAGTCTCTCCTGAAAAGCAAGTCCCTGATTCTTCATTATATATACAGTGTGACCAAGTCTAAAAATGTTTCCTTTGTGACAAAATTACATTAACAACTTAGAGTGTTTGATATAGGCCATATTTAATTAAAAATGTGGATACACAAATCTTTGTTGTTATGTAATTAAGAGGTAATGAAATTCAAAGTTTTCTGTACATATAAGAGTAGTGTGGCCCCGGACAGCAGCAGATTTCCATCCTTACATTCTGTTTACCTGCATTGGTTAATACAAACCTATCAGTTGTTACAGAAAGGTAGCAGGGTGAAATGTAATGTCAGTCCCGTGGAGTGAAGCCATGGGCCGGTGAAACAAGAAAATAAAAAGGTTGTTTGAAAAATGTAAAGACTGTCAGAGAGAATTTACATCCATTCGACGGTGGGTGTAGACTTTTCCGAACAGGTAAAAGGTATATTGCAACCTGCAATATGTGTGTGTTTCTAGTACTGCTGCATCAAAATGTTTTATGTTAAAGTCAGAACCTAATCACAATGTGCACATTCTACGCACGCTTGATATACTAGCTACTTTAATAGTCCTCACCCTTTACTGCTTGAGTCTCGGCTGCTTTGGCAGCTGCCTCTGCAGCCTCTGCAGCCTCCTGCTCCTCACGCTCCATGGCTTCCAGGGTCATCATGGCCTCTTTGGCTAGACGCTCCTCCCTCTCCTGCCTCCGCTGTGCCTCACGCTCCTCCACCTGTCGCTGGTATTCAGCGGCATTTAGCTCAATGCCTTCCTCCGCCAGCACCTTCACCTCCCCCAGCTTAAGACGACGGACCTGCTTCATCTTCTGCATGGCCCTGGGATGAGGCACAAAGAACGGTAAATAATTTAATTCGTAAACTAAGTTTAAAAAAAAATTCAGAATTATTTATTGCTTTTCAACAAGTGCCTCTGTGTACGTCTGGTGAAGGAGCACATGAGACTGAGGAGAGATCAACAACATTGCATCTTATACTTGAATATCACTTTTATCCTCTTTCAACATGTTCCTGGTGAATGACTAGAATAAGCTTTCAGGCACTGCTTGCCATTTTCAAAGTTTTCACATGTAGCTACATTCAGCAACATTTACATGGCAATGCGGGACAGATAAGCAGATGGCACTAATGCAAAACTCATGAAAGCCAACTACAATAAAGCTGAGATGAAAAGGAAGAAGAAGGCGAGGCAAGGCCGGATGTGCGTGCATGCCGCTGAAAACCTATAATCCTATGTTCAGGAAGGTGGACAAGAATCTGTTTTTGTGTGGTGCTCTTGTAATGTATTCAAGATGGCCAGACAAGACATGATTTTTCCTGATATACTAACTACAAATAAGCCATGGATTTAGCGGAGATTTTGGATTGGTTCCCTTGCTCCAAGTCAAAGTGTCTTTCGTCAGAGAGATGTAACCCCTTACGTGTTCATCTGTGCAACGTTTCTGCCTTCATTCACAACACAATCATACCGACATTTTCCCTGAAACTGTATCAGGTTTTGAAGTGAGAACTTGGAGGCACAGATAAATGTCTGCTCCCATTCACACATGACCTGCAGAAAATGTTCCTGAGCATTTCAGGGATACACTGCATGTATGAAGGGTTTTTTGTTGGAAACTGGTGCATGTTTATAAGCAGGGTAAGAACACAGGTCACTGGACAAACGGACCGCAGTGTCTCCTGAGGGGGCTGTTTTGCATAACACTATCCTTAAGTATCTGTGCTTCACTGCCGTGCTCTGTGCGAGCTAGGCCGTCCTCCTCTCCCCTGCCTTCACATGTTCACAGTGCTCACCTGGCAACAGTTGTCATGCAGTTGATATGCAAATTAGATATTTTTACACAGATACATAGGGAGGCGTCTTATTTTCACACAGAGAGAGATGACGATGATATAGTGTGAGGATAAGAACTTCTTGTATCCTCTCATATTCTATCAATCCAAGTTTAACAACAGCTACTCTTAAGTTATAGTTTATTATGTTTTTGCAGCAATAATTACATTAGCCATTTACCACACCTTGACAAAGGAAAGAATACTTTGAAACCAGTAAAATAACTTATGGGCAAACAAGTGTAACCTGACTATCAATCCTTCAGAATTTAGACTATTTACGTAGCGTCACTACTAACCTTCGCAGGAGGTTTGCTCGTTGGGTTACACGATGCTGCCTCCACCTCTCTAGTTCAGGGCTGCTGAGCTCAGTGGCCTTCAGGTGGTCCAACACGGCAATATCTTTGCCCTGCTTCCACAGCTCGTAGCGATCCGGCTGCAGACAGCGCACAAAAACGTCCATGGAGATCTTCACCATGTCTTTACGACAGGTACACTGGAAAAGAACAAAATGAGAAGGACGAGATGAGTGTGTGTGAGAGAATGAGTGCAGGTAGGGCATGAGGCAAATTCTGCTGCACAGTAAACAAACCAGCTTAATGCTCCACAGTGGGAAAATTCTGCTATTTGTTTGAATGTGGACCAGGTGTGAGAGATGACACTTATGGTTACACTTAACAGATGTCTGACAGAAAACTGCCATGAGTAATTAAAAAAGAAGGTAACAGTCTGTGGCAATCTCATGAGGAACCGCATAGAAAAGAGAAAAGCATGAAAGGTGGTTAAAAATGAACAGAGGATATTCACAGCAGAAATCACACTTAACAGAGAGGTAGTTCTTAAATATACATATATTTACTTGTATGACAAATGTATAAGGCACTCTGCCAATAACATGACGTTTCACTCTGTGCAATGAGGGAAATAAACATTATTATTCTCCAAATCTGCTTTTCTAATATAACACTTGCAAACAGCATTAATTACTCACCTGACTTAAGTTGATTTTTTAAGTAATTAAAGCTCCAATACGGAAGGCAAAACATTAACAGGGCTACATTAATGCAGACTGTGAATAGGACTAACAGCTATATTTATTAATGAGAGTGATTTTTTTAATTATGATCCTGTGTATACATATTACTGCAGTGTGAAATTAATTAGAGCACTGCGTGAACAAGGAAACAGGCTCAGGAGCGTCAGCTGATCTCCGATATAGGCAACACTCACAGACATTTAGCACACACCAAAAAAATTCACTCAGTAAGGTAGTTAGTAAAACAGAGCAGGTAATGTGGATTTGGCAAGTGTGGTAAAGTTTAGATGGTCCAGAAGTAAATGTGAGTGGTAGCTA
>JAPZDX010000020.1:11242762-11253537 GCA_029783625.1 Naso annulatus | reverse complement strand
TGTGTTCCAATCCATTATAATTTTTTTTTTTTTTTTTTTTTTTTTGAATAGCTCTGAGTCAAGCAATCTGGTTGGTTATTAGCCATGGTATAGTAACAGCAATGACATCTAAATCCTTTATATAGTTCTGTATTATTCCGCATGTAACCTTCTCCGGCTTGCTTTTCTCATATCTTGGCAACATTAACATGGAGGTTCGGCTGTTACAAATGCTGTAAAATGGAAACCTTTGAGATCGGCTTCCACCTCCATGTCGGCCCGACTATGCAGGAGTAGACTGAGCAGTACAAAATCTCCAAGAGATATTAGATTTTTTAGTTGTTTCTCAGCTGACATCCAGTTCAGCAGCGCCACTGTGTTTTATCCAAGTGGTTGTACCGAACACGTCATTGTTTCATAAATGAAAGAAACCTGATTGACTGATATACAAGCTATACAGTGGTAACTGGTACGCTAGGCTAGGTTAAGCTAACAGGGTAACAGCAGGTTAAATTAAGGCAAGTTAACTACCAATTTATTATCAATTGATTAAGGACCAATTTCTGTGTAAGAATAAAGGTTTACAAATGCTTCATTAACAGTTTAAGTCTAACATATTTCCAAACACAGCACCAGTTTCCTAAAAGCAACAGCTTACTTCAGGTCATAGAACATTGTGATTTTACCACAGCTGAGGAAGGTTTTTCAGCTCAACGCGAAGTCGTCTGTTGAAAGGTAGAAAAAAGAAAAAAAGCAAGAACTAAACCACAACATGCAAAAAGTCCTCACCCAAGGAGAATCTTGGCGTAGATCTCACGCAAGGTACGTGTTTCCCTCCTCCTCTGGATCTCAGCGTCATACCAGTACCCGCGCTCTTTGGGGTCATCTGGGTTGTAGTTGACCATAACGACCATTCCTGGCTCCAGCTGGTGCCACTGGTACACCGTACGGGCCCTTGGACGAACATCCTTGGCAAGCAACTGAATCACCCCATTCTCTGGATAACTGTCACAGTAAATGTGATAGCATATCAGTTTGCAATTCAGAGGCAAGCCACACACACACCACTACAGGTGTTTCCTATAGTTCCACAGTGTTGACTGGTGTGTGAGACTACAGCAGGTTTGAACAACTTCACAAACAGGTCAATTCTCTTACAATCTTCAGCATTGTCTTTATTCAAGCTTGTTATTTTCTCCTTCTGCAGCTATATTGCCTAACAACAAACACAAAGCCAAAAAATTACATATACATATTAGATTCTTACTCTTCATATTTAACATGGTACAGTATTTCCTCCTCTGATGTTTGGGCCTCAGCAGCCTCCTCTTTAGGTGTCTTTGTTGTCTTAGTAACATTTGTGATCTGCGCTTCAAACCACGCACCCATGTTCAGGTCTCTTGCATCCACCAGCTCATTGATCTACAAAACACAAAGAAAACGTTGGCGAGCTCTTCAGGGACTTTCAAAAGACTGTTATTTTAACAGCACAAGTAGTAACAACCCAGCAAGTTTAATATGTTCTGTGAAAGGCGCAAAAACAAAAATTTAGTTTGTTTAATGCACAGCAGCTCATATGAATATAAAGTCCTGTCTGACCCTCATCTGACATACACAGAATTTAAAAAGATTAAGTCAAATTTCACATTATCACAATGTCTAAAAGAAGTTGGGTGAAAAAATGGAGACAGAACACATCCTGACCAAAATACCCTATTTATCCAAATCTCCTATTTTACATCAATCCATGAGATGAAGTATACAATACAACCAACCAACAGTGAGCCTGTAAAGGTGCCAAACTTGATACTTCGCAAACGTAAATTTGTTCATGCATACACGATTTAACAGTATTTTCCTTGAACTGCCAATGTAAATTTTAACTAAGACGATAAAGACGTGTCACATACGCATTAAAAGGAATTAAAAGTAAACGTCTCATAGTAATATAAACTATATGAAAATTCTACAGAATTAGCCTACATAACACATACAGTAAGTAGTAAAAAGCAGGAGTAGTTCGAAAAGCCAAAAGCAGTTGCAGTGGTTATATATCAGTTACATTCAAAGATGGAAAGTGAAAAGCCTGCCATAAAAGAGGGACGATACTGTTAATAAAAAGTGAAGTTATTTGCACATACCCCCCACCCACTCACCCCCAAAACACACACACACACTCTCAGTCTGACGTCAGAAAGGTGTAGTCATTTATTTCAGAAATAATCGGCAAGCAGTTTAGAAAAAGTCCACTGGTGGCTTAATAGTGCTGCAGCGTTGTTAAAAGGAAGCAATACAAAACTTTTTAGAATCATCTCAAAATGAGACATGCTCAAAAGTATAAGAAAAGTCAAAGATGGTATGATAAACCTGCACAGGTCATTGATCTAACTAGGTCAACGTGTCATTTTACCATCTTCCAGAAATGGGCTTCATGCAGGTTGTACACTTCCGTCTTTTAAATATTTAAATGTAAAAAAGAAATATTTAATTTCCCCTGTCAGTACAAGGCAAAAGTAACACGTCACCACTGGACACTGACACCTAGTTTGACCCCAACAACCGATTTTAAAACAAACCCACCTTGTAAAATCCAAACCCCGGGTCGACGAGCTCTGGGGTGTTTGTCTGGGCAGAGGTGCCGGCACTCTGACTCTCTACCTCGCCGTGAGTTGAGCTCTTGTCAGACTCGCTCTGTGTCGAACCACAACCAGAATCAGAGTCCGAGAGCTCAGCTTCTTTGTCCTTGCTTTTGATGACGTCAACAGGGGGCGCCTTCTGCCTAACAAGCAGCTGCACTATGTCGTTCAGGCCCACATTGTAGTCGAATATAGTGTGGCCATCCTCCATCTGATATGACACCAAAAATAAGACATGGTCAAAAGAGGACAAAAACAACATTTTCCTATGTTTTTTTTTTTTTGATCGTTCCAATTATCACTCATTTTTCCTGCTGTCTATACACTCATTAGAAATGTGAAAGCACTGCTGCCATACCTGCTTGCCACGGTAGAACAGCCTCTGCCTCTCTGGCTCCACCTTGAAGAGCTCCATGATTTTGACACGCAGATCATCCACCTTGGTGAGTTTGGACAAGGAATCCACTCGTTGGGTTTCCTTCCCATCCATTGTGCGCACTTGAATCCACATTGCAGCTGCCCTGTAACAACAGCCAAACTAATCACTGCATCTATTTTACTAGGGACACGTGATACTAGATTTTCGGCCAATATCCGATATGCCGATATTTTACAACTTATTTGGCCGATAACTGATACCAATATACATTTATATTTTTTCCCCACATCTACTTGCAGCGATCAAGTCTCTTTTGTTGTGGAATTTACACACAGTATTATTATGCATACTCTTACCGTGTTGGCCCATCGGCAAACGCAGGCATAAAATACAAGGCTTAAAACTCTGTAATACTCGTTCCTTGTACAAAAGAAGAAAAACTTAACTTTCGTTATGTAAGACATGTCAGATTTATTTATGACATTAAACAAAACAAGTAAGGAACATCCTTCTTAAAATTGGATGATGTGTTCCCTGAGACAATCATCACAAAACCAACAGTCAGTACAAATTTGGCCTGTTTCACCAGGTGACAAAGTAAGTAAACATAACATTTGTCCATGGGGAACATGTGAAATATGGTGTCGACCCAGGTGTTAAATCAAGGGAACAGCAGCCTATTATTTTATTGGTTATTATAATGGCAGATATCGGCAAGCTGGCCGATATCCGAAAGCCAATATCGGCCAATACCGATAATATGCTGATATTATCATGCATCTCTATGCTTTACAAGATATGGTAAGTAACCACAGTGATCACTTGTTCAACAGAACATTTGATTGCATACATCTTGACCTTCACATTTGATAGATTGGTCTGTGCATAAATCCAAGTCTTGTTTAATATTTACACTTAGTTTTTTTAGTTTTTTACTTTCTGTGGTGATGTCTCACTATATATATAAAAATAAAATAAACTTAATTTCTTGTCTTGATTAAGGTTTGAACAAACCGCCATCAACCAACATGGCATCTGAATGCAGATAAATACCATTTTGATGCTGTTTAGATGTAAAGGGAAACTTGCCAAGTAGCCAACCATCCTTTAAAGGTTTAAAATGAGTTTAATTGCACTTCAGCATGCTCTTACTTGTTATATACTCTTGTGTACTTTACTGCATTGTTTTTTCCCTGGTGAACCATGTCAAATAAAAGTTAGTATTCTTGTACCAGACAAAGATTTGCTCTTTCTGGACCTGCACTTGTGACTACTGACCATGTTCACACTTTTCCTCCTCTTTTTGACCCTGCAAATGCAGAGCTGTAAATTTAACAACCTAGATTATTGCTTTTCAAAAGCTTTAATTTTTTAGGAGTTTAAAGGTCTTAACTTCCTGCCAGTTCAATCATTACTATTGTGTTTATTTATTATTATTATTTTTTTTTATTTGAGGTCTATATCACTTTTTTCAAACAAAGAATTGTATGATTCTCAGTGGCAGAAATATGATTATGCCAGTCCGTGGGCCATGTATTGTACTGCTGTCAGCACTGGGCTGTAACTTAAACAGAATATGAGAAAGGGAGGGAACAAGCTGATTTAAATACAGTGCGGGAAACTGAGCTGCAGGCCACTCCCAGTTCTTTTAAACCAAGCACATCCGGACGGGAGGGAGCGCTAGCAAACAATGTGCCTACGCTCTCTGACAATAAAACACACTGAAATACTACTTGTGTGCAGTTCGGAATCGATTATTATTGTACTAAATCGGTCCCTTGATCACATAAACCGTGCTTTGTTCTTGCTTTGAGTTGTAAGCAGCGAGCTCGACGGCTGGCTGGCTTTTACTTTTGCGCTCTCAGCTGAGGTCCTGTTCGCTCTGCTGGCTCGAAATAAACCACCAGCAGTAAACAAAACATGGGTAATAACATCCAAAACAAGCTACTTCCCTCTACTTTAGATGCGTTATTTAACGCAGCAATCCGTTTTTGTCAAAATGCAGACGAAAACGCGAGCTATTTCATCCCAAGCCGATACGGAAAAACAGGAAAATAAGCAAACTGTTTGAGGTTAGCGTAACGTTATTTGTTTTGCTTCACGGGAAGCGGTGGCGGCAAAGCTGGTTGAAATAACTCCATGTGCTGCACATTATGCAGATATACTACGAATAAACAACACAAGATAACAGCAGTCAAGTTCATCAGCCACCCATCAATGCTTAACGTTAGCTACCGCAAACCACGTTACAACTTATTGTTAGGGAGAGATTACAACTGGTATGATACCAATAACAAAAACAGAGAAGGTTCAACAGCATAAAACTGCCCCGGCGACTAAAAAACCATTCATGTGATTTTTTACTTTTGGCTGGCTGGGGAACTTGCAATACTAACGTTACATTATGCCAAACAGAAACGAGGTAGGACTTTGCCAAGTATACGTTAGCTAACCATATAGTAAGCTAGCTGCTGAGTGAAGATATCAATGGGTACAATTTTAAAAGTTATTAGAACATGAGAAAATAAGTGCTTTACCTGTTTGTTCGTCAAAATGAAAACAATAAACTGACGTTGGAGGACTAAAGCGCACGTTTTCCCCAAATAATTTCTATGTAAGATGGGTACAACCAACTCCGTGCCTTGTTGGAGATTGATCAATGACTTATTCTTCAAGACTTTCATATCCCGCCTGCTCAAAAAAATCAGCTTCATCATTGGCTGATTCTCCTCTATGCAAGTCAAGGTCATTGGGTAGCAGAGCTGTCAATCTGAGTTGTGACTGGAGCTTAGCCTCAGCGCGCGAAACGACATTCCCGTGGGTGCAGCTCGCCTCCTCAAAGTTATCGCGAGATTTCAGTAAACCGGTAAGAGAGACAGATGGTGGTTCTGGTAAACAACCCAACGGGCAGAGTTGTTTATTGTGTCTGACGTATGACAGCTTAGTAATTTGGTTTCACAATGAGATCCATTCCTCAAAGTCTTTTAAATATGTAAAACTTTTATGCAAGCTCACCAACTGATGCCACAATTCTGTTTAGTTGATGATGTGCCGTTACCTCCTCTTCAGTTTGGCTTGAGCTTAAAGTGGATGAGCCCAACTCAGTTCAAACTACAGCACTGAAAATCAGTTGTCAGAGCAGAGGGTTTCTCTTAGGGCACATATGACAAGTTGTGTACAGTTGCTTTCCAGATTACAATATAAACACATTTCAATACACTGCCTCTGTTACGGGCTTCTACTGTAAATCTGCTTATGTAGTGAGTGGCCTATACAATAAACTTGTGGTGGAAGTTTCCATACAGCCTTTGATCCATGTGGTCAGGGCATCCCGAGCTTTCCACCGTTTCCTGTTTCCTCTAATGTTAACCACTAATTTAAAGCAATAGCTCATATTAATGATAAGTTGCACTGCTGGTCCAGTTCGGTGAACACAGCTTTTTTTACCTGAAAAAGACCAATTAGTGTTCTAAACCTAGATCTCTCTGTGTGCCTTCATTTTGTGCAACACGTCATTGTGCAGCTTTCCAAGAGAAGTGTCATTAACTTAGTCGAGGCGACTAACTTAGGCGGCGGCAACTGAAGTCAGCATGTATTTTTGATAAAGAAATTGAGTGAGTGAGAAATGTTAAGCTCAGGAAAAGTCTTTATTATCAGTCTCTGTCTATAAGTCTAAAATAAAATACTTTTTAACTATTACAGAAATATTTGAAGTCATTCAAAAGTGTACATCACTTGTATGAGACATACAGTGCAGCAACCTTTTAATGTTGTGTAGGTTAGAGCCATTGGAACAGCCTCAGAACTATAATGTTCCCATATCATTGAATACAAATACTTTGTTTCTTTTAAAAGTTTCTCAAGATACAAATAAAATGAAAATACAAAAAACAAATACCACGCATACAGAAGAAAAGTTACAAGAAGCAGCAAATCACTATACAGAAATTATTTCTTAACTAAGCACAAAACAATCAAAGAAACAAGGATGTGAACAGAGAAAATAGTATTCAGTTGACCCTTGAATTGAGGTGCAGTGTTAAATGAATGTTATACTTTCAGTCTTGGTACTGAAGCTGCAACATTTTTTCTCCTCCAGGCTTTAACGTGGTATTGGTAATCATAGCGTTTCGTCCGACCATCTGACAATACACTTCTTACCGGCAAATGAATTCACTGAAATCTTCGCCGACAATAGAACCATTCCTGCTCCGAAAGTAAATGCAAATATTAAACAATCTCTTCTCTATGCCTAATCACTCTTCTCTGGAAGAGGAACATGTTTACTGTAAAATACGGAAAACATTGTCTTCGTGGAACAGGAAAAACTGGATGTACAGGAACAGAGAAACCTCTCGATTTTTCAAGAGGTTTTTTATTTCAATCTTGTCTTCATGCAGCAGTGTGGACCAAAACATTTAAACCTGTCTTGCTGCTCTTTCTCTGCCTGAGTGTAGTTTCACATATTCACTCATGGGACCACCCCTGCACCGCTCAGTCATATTAGGTAACTAGCCTTTCTCATCACTATCATGGCCAGGTCAGCAGAGGACGCGGACAGTGACAAAAACACAATTTACAATTTTTCAGTTTTACAATTTAAGATTTTAGGAATTATGTAAATATTTGAAGATAGTTAACAAGCGAGCAACAAAAAAAAAGTTCTATCACTGGTTACACTGACAATGACCATTGTATTTTATTCACTATGAAGCCTTAGCTTACAAATCATCGTCCTGTATGGATCAAAGGAGGCTCTATAGACTGATGTTTTGTCTGTTTGTGGGTAAAAGACAGATCCCTGGGCTGACTGCAAAACGTTGAGCAGAGGAAATGAGGGAATAATGAACTCCCCTTCCTCTAGAGTCCCCTAACTGAGGCACTTCCCCTCTCATTGGAGCTGCTCAGTATGAGGCGGTAGCTGTAACTCCCAGGGGTGATTATGTGTAACTGTATGAAAGTTTTGCAGAGCGCATGTTGAGAAAATCCCTCTCAGCATGAAGAAAGTGCTGCAGACTAAGAAGAAAACCACAGCGTAAGGCCTAGGAGCTGTATGGTGTCTCTGGTGTGGTGGACCCTGGACAGAGCTGCCTGGCAGGGGCTGAACAACACTCAGAGCTCAGTGAGGATGACAGGAAGTGGACCCGACAGGCCAAGTCGTCCAGGAAATCCTTTTGTAGCTTTGTAATTGCTTGAGAAAGCACCACGGGCAGCGACTGCACACCGAGGAGGATGGAGTCCAGTTTCTCTTCCAGAGCTACAATCCGCCTGTCCAGCTCCTCGCTTCGGTGCTGCAGCTCCGACACCAGATCATACATCATGTTCTGAGTCTGGAAGGCAACACGGAGGACATTTCACACATGACTTTAAAGCATGTTGTGATGCTTTTGAAGAGACATCAGGGTGAATGGAGCGAGGAAACTCTCTTCCCAAGTTAAGACATATTTTTGGAGATTATAAATGCATTCAATTCTAAGTTATTTACCATTGGAAAATGCAGAATCTACAAAAAAAAATACAAAATTAGGTTAACAGTTCAATTATTGGATTCAGACGTGCCCAGCGGTGCTACACTGCAGTGTCAATTCTAAGTGTAAGTGCACTGGAGGCTTCATGCTTCCTCATTCAATATTCAAGATTCAGGCACTTTATTTTTGTTTTGTATCACAACAAAATTTCATGTTGTTGATTCTCAAAAAGATGCATCAAAAAATTAAGAAAACAGATAAAAACAGTAAAAAAAATAAAATAAAAAACAGTATTTAACCAATTTGCAAGAGTGTCAGCAGCAGAAGTAATAAATATTGCACATAAAACAAATATTGCACATATAACAACACCAGGGAAACAGTAGTAAAATTACATATTGCACATGTCCAGTGCACAGAACATCAGTCTCATTGAGGAGATATCTGAGTTAAGAATATTCACGGCAGTTGGGAAGATGTGGCTTTTTACACTTGTGCATGTCGGGTATTGGACCAATATTAGCTTGAATGACAATATGCAAAACACATTTTTGAGTGAGTGGGGACAAATGCTTCAAATACAAACCTTGGCAAGGTCAGCGACCGTATTGGCCTGATCAGTCAGTTTCCTTTGCTCCATTTTGACAGCTCGCAGTCTAAAATTAAAAACCAGAAACAAAGTCAATTATGTGCCAGATAAATAAATGCAAAGTACGGTTTGCCTTGAAAACGACTGAAGTAATAACTTACACAAGTCTGACAGGTGATTGATAAGTTCCTGGCCTATGGGAGAGGGAGATTATTTATACAGCTTTGTTACCTGCACCTGCAATGCCACACTTTGAGTGATTATGCCGATTTTTTTTTTTTTAATTTATTAGGTTTTTACATTAATGCAAGCAATCATATGAGACATAAGATAGGTAAACAAATACAGTAGAAAAGTATAATAACCATCCCCATCCCTTTCCCTCCCTCCCAAAGAGCATATGCAGAAATTTTGAATTTAATAGGTTTTGTGATATTTCTGTTTTGAAACATTTAAAGTTGCGTCTCCTTTCAGCTTCGGCCGAAAACTTATCAATCAACCTTGTACGTGAATAAACATGTCGGCAAACAGTACCTTTCTATGTACATGTTATTGTTATTATGAAGTGTGATGTTGAATTGTGAATGACCTTTTTGTTTCTGCATCGCCTTCCCTGATGATAACATGTTTATACGTACTGGTGGATGGCTTGCAGGAATTTACGCTGATGGTGGCGAACTCTGGCACGATCGATCTTCTTGACCAGCTTCGTGTTTTTGTAGATGAGCCACGTCTCCCTCAGCACATTGGCTGCTGTGTTTTTTATCTGAGGACGATATAACACCATGATGATTGCGACGCAGAATAGGAATGCAATGAGTTGTTTCAAACAGCATTTAAAGTAAGTTATGTTTGTGTCATGTCCTTTGTTTGGTGCCTTTATTTTGTTGTGCTGGTGTGCTTTATTGCATAATTGTGTGAAATAATTACTGACAATATTGTATTAGTGTTCAGACTGAACTTTTACTAGTATAATAACAAAGAAAAACATTTCTAACTGTAAAGAGACCTTTTTATAGATCTGAGTATCCATCATGAAGTTGTGGACGTGCTTCTCGGCTCTGGTAAGTTCTGACTTCCTTGCAACAACGGCAACCACTAAGGCTGTGCAGCCTGCTCCCTGAGGAGGAGAGCAGTGGTACAGAACATTACTATCAGCTATATTTGAGAGGTGACTGATAAGTTCACGGCCACCTTAGGTAGAAGGAGTCGGTTTTAGAAAACCTAGCACATTTTTTAGCTTTTCAGCGATGACATCATCATCACTATCGAAATGGTGACCACTGTGCTCCTTCTCCATCTGGGGGGAGAGGTTGTAGACTGAAGGTGCCAAATCAGGTGAACAGGGCGACTGCTGGATGAGTTCATAACCACTGTTCCAAATGACTGACTGACTGCACAGAGGCCAATGTTGTCTTTTTTCTCAAAAAGGGCTCACTTGCAATTTTCAATTACTTGATAAAGAAATACCACAAGAATTTTTTTTTTTTTTTTTTAATCACTCAATGAGTTAAACAACACATTCTTATGTCGAGAGCTGTATTACTTGCATCCTTCTACCTTAGGGTAAAAACTTATCAATCACCTATCATATCCACCATTCTTAGTAGTAGGCTGGGTACTGATATTTAAGTGGCATTATTGGCATAGAAATGATAGAAATCGTGCATGAGGGTGATGTCAAGTAAAATCATACTGCGGTAAAAATGAAGCAAACTATTGGC
>JAPZDX010000020.1:11164951-11175424 GCA_029783625.1 Naso annulatus | reverse complement strand
TCTTCCTGTTTTTCCGACTCCCTTGTTGATGAAATTGTAGTGCAGAGAGTTGTGGGGAGAGGAAGAGATTCCCCTCTCCGTCTGTTGTCTTGAAGACAACACATAGGCATCTGATTCATCAGATTGGGAGACCAAGGGCAAACAGCAGGGATGCCATCTATTTAATCTCATTGGTGTCGTTCCAAGTTTCCTAAGCAGTAGTAAATATAGGTGAAGAGGCGGGATTAGGAAACAAAGTTGATTTAAGGATTTTGAAGTGACAAGACAAAGGCCAACAGATGCCTTACGTTGAGTTGGCTGTTTTTTATTTTTCTTGTTCCTCTTTTAAAATAGTATTTTTCCAGTCTTCTGTCATTTCCTCAAACAACTCACATTGTTTTAAACATAACAACTGCCCCCCCCCCATGGTTTGTCATTGTTAATGGGAATTTGGTATTAAATCTCTAAAGTGGTATTTGTCTTGAAATATATATTATTATTTCTTTACATCAACATACAGATGTTCTACAGCCAATGGAGTCAGGTGAAGGGATGTAAGCTTTCATTAATTTATTTTTTTCATCTGTTCAAGCATCAAACTAAAATTGATTCATGAAACTGTTTTTTTAAATGGGGGAAAATGTATTTTTTCCCTACTGATAAGTGTCAACTGTGTTACAACAGTATTTTCCTGTAAAACTCGCTTGACTAAAAACAATTCAGAAATATCAACATGCCAACAATCATAGTGCTTATATATTGATGTTTAGCAGACGTAATGTCTACTGCGTACACAATTTAATTATTTTTGTATGTGTGCGTAAGCATGCTAACATGAACTATAATTTTATCATTAGCACTAAACACAAGTAGAGCTGAGACAATTGGGAATGTCAGAGATTGGGCAGGTTTTGGGGTCCTACATGAAAGTACTGGGTAAATTAGAGTTTACATCGAAAGTCAGGGGATGACTGGGCATCTTGGAGATCTGCATTAAATTTAATTGCAATCCATCCAAAATTTTGCAGTTGTATACCTAATCACAGAAGGTTCCAGGTAGAGGGAGCAGCATAAACAAAGGCTGATCATTTTAAACGTTGAATTTATAATGCCCCTTAAAATTAGAGCTTTTCTTTATCACTACTCATAAATGAAGAGGCACAGAAAGTTACAAGGTTCACAGACAATGTCAGAGGTCCTTCAGGCTGCAATAGAAAATTCTATTATTTTCAATGGAAAAAATAATAATTCAAGGTGATTCCACTCATGACCTTAAACAAGAAAAAATACAGGTTATAAACCCCAGACAGATGATACCTCTGATCTCTATGGACAGCTGTCAAGTGTGCTGTTGTCTTAATATTATAAATACTTTGCAGAGTTCCTTACAGCACTTTTACAGCTACATCCTCCATTACTCAACTGTATTTTGATTACGTAACTGATGCCTTGTAGTGGCGTCAGCACTGCTCCAGCAAACAGAAAATAAATGGGTTGGTCTGTAAATACTAATTTTTTACAATGGAAAATGTCAAGATATTTCATAACACGGGATTCGATTTGTTGCCAATATTCCAACAAACTCAATTTCAGTAACAATGATAGCCTTATCTATGCCCATCTGCTTCTACACTGAGAGTCTTCATTAATCTTTCTTCCTTACACCACGTGAAGAAACGGCTGGATAAACAACAGTTACCCTGTTTGTCAGTTTTTAAGCATTATTAAGAGGCAGCATCAATCAGATTTTAAGTTTTCTGTGGCTGAACAACAGGTGTTCTGATGAACTCAGATTTTCAGGCACCTGATTCCTTAAAAAAAAAAAAAAAAAAGATTAAAAGAGCTCTAACAAAGCAATTTTGCAGCACTAGCATTTAGCTCAATAAAAGGTTATGTTCAGATTTGTACAAAAAAAGATGATTTACTCATGTTAGGCTAAAACTAAAAACTTCAAGCCCTACTGACTTTGATGATTTCCTCACTTTACCTCGATGCAAACCAGCACATCAACAGTTCACAATTTTCCTTTAATATACTGCTTCCTACAGATATCTGTGGTGCCAAGAGGATGAATCCTAATGACTCTGGATATCACCTGACCTCCTGTTGTGCCACCAGCAGAACCAAGGTCAGATCAAAATTTAAATGTATCCAGTACTCTGGTTTAAAACCAAATACCTGTAAATATAATGACACTCATCATCCCCAGCTGTGCTGTGTGTTTAGCGCTAAGCAGTAGCATTGGTAGTAGCACTTGCATTGCTTTCGATTTTTGGTCTTGATTCCCCCCCCCAGCAGGCTAAATACCTGCCAGCATCAGTTGATACAAAACAGGAACTTTCAAACAGGAAGTGAAAATATTACAACAGTTCTTATCACATCCCTCATGATTCTGGACTGAGATGCTATGGCCGCACCTCTCAAGCTGTGGAGCTTCCTGCCCAATGAGCTGCAGGCAGCCAATTTCAACGTTTATTTTAAATCGCTCACCATATTGGCTGTTTATCTGACAGCCATCTCTTTCCCCTCGTGTATATGGTTTGTTTTAAATGTCTCTACTATCATCTCATTTTCTCGACAACCATTTTGGAAACATTTTACATTAAGTCCCCTTTATATTAGCATTTATAAATAGTATACAGACATTTAATAAATCATTTAAAGCACACTATAATGTGGTTAAGCAAATATAAGGACATTTCTAACTGTTAATTATCATAAACATTTTATGCAAATTTTCTATAAAACAGTATTTTCATCATGTGGTTACACCAGCCTCCACTCCTGATTGCCCACTTGTGGTTGTTGACAAATACATTAATAAACACCTAACCTTTGCATTGTGTGCATCTTAAGCATTGTGTTATACAAATGCACTTTGTAATAACGCTCGGGAAAGTGTAAAATTACGTGCAATTAAAATAATTAATAGCTTAATTATCTGCTCATGCCTGTGGTTAAGGCAAACAATAGCCCAGTAAGGAACAGGAAGAAGTTGCATGTGTTACTGACAACTTGTACATAATGTCCTGTGTAAACTGTGACAAACCATAGAATACAGGTGGGTTTCATTGAATTTTATTTTTAACAGATTGCAACCTGTAATACAGTTTCAAAAATTATATACACATATAAAGCCTTAAAATAGCTAAGGAATACTTTAAAGAGTCATTAATTAGAGACGACGTAAAAACGTTTACGTAGCTGAAGAGAAGGTCAATAGGGCAGGATGTGACGCAGCCAATCCAGTTCTTATTCTCTTTGACAGTGGCAAAAAGAAAGAAAACGGAAGGTTCTGCTAACTCATTCTTTTAATCACTTCTTTCCCTGATGTTTCACAGTGATTACTCAAAGACAATCCTCTGCTGTACTTACTGAGGATAAAGAAACTGATAAAGACCCAGATTGTGTTGAGTTGCTTGACGTGACATGTTTGCTTTGCCACACGCACATTCACATCATACTGCAGTAATTATATTTACTCAGTAGTTAATCAACTACTGGCAACTGAGATTTTATAGCTTCCGAGAAAGAGAAGAGAGGACTCAACCACCACCAATGAAATGTGGACACAAGTAAGTAGGAAACAAAATACTTTTATTTGATTTATTTACAGTTTTAACGGTTTCGTCCATGGTGCAAATGCAGTATGACATTGACTGTAAAGCTGTCCACAAATAAAACTGTTCCTTTTAAATAAATACCAACCACTAAACTCAGCAGTTCGAGCACACTTACAGGACTCTCTGTTAACTAGTGCCTATTAATTTTTATTGATGAACAGAGGTATTTATTTCTTTGAGACTAACACAGAAAAAACCACAAAAAAGACTGAATTCAAAGGCACGTCCATCCACCAAACATACACTCCAACACTGACAGGCTCTGCCCTCCAGAGCAAAACCAAAGCTTCACAAGACACACAAAAAAACATGATTTTTTTCCCAGTGTGCACCAGTGTCCAGAGGGCATCAATGTTGCAAACCTCCAACTACAAAAATCCTCTTCGCCCCTTTATTGACACTGACCTCACCGAGTTCATCACATCATTGTTGCTACAGTACACATACAGATCTTTGTTTCAAGCAATAATTCAACATTTTGGGAATTTCACATTCTTGCAGTTAGACAAGAAGATTGACACCACTCAGATATCTGTGCAGCAAACACAGCTACAGCGAGCAGCCGTTTAGCTAAGTTTAGCATAAAGACAAAAATCATCTCATTATGTTTACTCAATCTGCACAAAAAAACAAGTAAAAATGACTTGAATTGTTTTGATCTTTCTCTGTCCTTCTGAAATCATGTCAGTCAACCAGCAAATACTTCAGAAAATGACTTTCTGCCAAGAAATGCGATAAAGACACAACAAGGCACTCATTAGTTAACGTTAAGGGTTCTGGCACTGGCTACATTTCCTGTTTCCATCCTTTGTGTTCAACAGGCTGCTGACTGTGGCTTCATTTCATCACAGACGGGTAAGTGGTACACAGTAAGTTCCCCAATTGTTGAAATATTCCTATGCAGTACAAAAAAATAAATGAAATATGGTTCTCTACCCAATTATTTCTTCCAACTTTCAAAGCTTTAAAAAAAAAAGCAGGAAAACTTGGATGTGGCATGACGATGGAGCTGGAAAACAGCAGTAATTTACTGAGAAAAGAGGACATCTGTGCCTTGTATTTATTTGATGAATGATTTAATCAGAAGATGATAGAAGATTCCCCTGTGAGAATCAAACCTACATCTTTGACATCACCTTTGATATCAGTTAATCTACAAAAGGACACTTCCAATGAACATGACTGCAAGTAGACACAAAAAAACAGAAAAAAAAACCAACCAAAAATCACGATCAACTCTGCAATAATCGTCATTGCCAGCTTTTGATAAAACATTGCACATTATAGGTCGTTCAGCGCATCCTCTCCTACCTTTACGGTAGGCAAGGCCTAAAATAACAGATTCAATGCACAGAGGTGCCCATAAAGCCTAATTTGTTTTTCGGTTCAAAATGTAAATATAATTAATGTATTTACTTTATTACAGGGAGTTAAAGAAAAACACTGATACCTCTCATATATCTGCACAGCAAATACAAAACAGAAACTTATCTTGCCGTAGCTTTGCATAAAGACTGAAAACAGAAGAAAAGAGCTAGCCAGGCCCTGTTCAAAGATAATAAAATTTACCTAAGCAATTCTACTGCCAAATAAATAACACATTCTATCTCGTTTGTTTAACTGCCCCAAAAACCAAAGTGTATTATAACACGTTGTGCTCGTGCTTCTCATTTACATCTTATTTGTCCATGGCTGCGCTCGTTACAGTGAAGTTGCCACACAATCAGCAGAGACTTGTACATCAATAGTTACAGATATGAAAGTGGTATTAATCTTCTCTTGAAGATTAAACAAGGGCTTGTCTCCCAAAATGAACTACTTCTATATGCACATTTTTTTCTACACATTATGATTACACAGTTCATTTAACAAAGCGCAGCATATGCTCACAAGGCAAATTATGCATCTCGGACTGACACAGTCTGACAAACTGAGTGTGAAAATCTTGAAGGCCAAGAACAAACAAGAAAACGCCACTTTTTTCAAATCACTAGTAATTTCCCTGTTTGACGTCTGAAAATAAAAACAATCCACAACTCAACTGCAACGTGATGAAATAAATATTTAAACAGTTGAGAGACTAAGTGCAACTAAACATTGAAGTAAAATTCTTCATCAGGACTGAAACTTACTTATTATTTTCAATCACCTGCTCATTCATTTGGTCTCTGAAATCTCAGAAAATAGCGAAAAATGTCAGTTCAAAACCAAAATATATTTAGCTTAATGCTACAGAGGAAGAGAAATGCAGTCTATGGACTCAGACAGACCACATTTATGCTGACTGTCTTGGAGTTGAAACAAAATGACGAACCTATTAAGGAAAATGCTTGAGAACAGGTTTTGAAAAATAAGGTAAAATACAAGTCACGACAGGCTGATCAGCCGGCTTTATGTCCTGCTGTCCTGACTCCCTGAGGTCAGTGTGGGAGCTGAGAAGGCACTTGGTGAAAACCCTGTCAGCTGGCCATCCGACCCACACCCTCTTCACTCCCCTTCCAAGTCCAGCTTAAGCAGAGTTTCCTGGCGGCGAGACACACACAGCTTAGTCGATATACTGCGCACCGTAAGCCTTTAACCTGAATCAACCTGTTTATCTGAGAAGCTGATGGAGTGTTTTTAAAGAAAAACAGAGGCACTTCAATCACAGGAGGATTAAAAAAACAGTGGACTCAAACCGATATTTGATTATTAAGGCCAGTGCAACATGTATGTGAGTTAAAATGCAGAAAACAGTGCAGCATCCGATTCATATACTGGTACTATAGTTAGAACCAATATATGAATTGAAATGGATATTTTACAGTGAAAAATGAAATTAATCCTCTGGAAATTAATTTAGTATCACAACAACAACAACAACAAATAAAATAAATTGTGTAAAACAAAGTGCTGAAAATATACAAATGCAGTATATAAACTATAAAAAAATGGAACTTTGTATTTTACTATATGTATATTTGACCTTCTTTATATTTAAAAAATTGGGGTATGTGTATTACCTTGTATGTATGGCAATTATATGATTGACTGTTTACCATCATAGAAGACACAGACAAATAGAAAGTATCCACAAAAATGATGCGCTGCTCTTTCCTTAGTGTCACCTTTGCTGTGTGATCAACAGGTCATTGGTGAAATTAATTTGTTTGATTTATGAGCAGGTGAATTGCTGACTGTAACACAACAGCTACTTCAGAATAAACTGTTAGCATTTATTGTTTAGATTTAAATTCCAACGAACCTCCGTCACATGAGGAAGATAAAGGATATTTGCATTCAGGGAGGATTTAGACCAGAACCGGATACACAACAAATTGAACATGTAAACAAAACCAGGCTGCTGATTGGTTTTGTGCAGCCATCACACGCAGCACGCCCATCTCATTCCTCAGAAGCACTGATTGATATCTCTTTGGGTTGCACTTGGTGAAGCAGCTCTCTGTATTTTCATTTGATAAAATCTTATCTTGGTCAAATAAGTAGTTCCTGGGTTTATGTTATTAATTTCTATCCTTGACACCGCCTGCCATGTTATGCACGCGGCAGCAATAGCTACGTGTATTTTTAATTTTTGCTCTGCCTTGAGGCCATTTGCATTATTTCCACGTCTTCCTAAGTTAGACTTACATCTACTGAAAAATCTTCCATCACAGCATCTCAGCTTGAATGAGAAAATTTTCAATACACGGCAGCAATTTTTTAAAATGTTATTTGACACTATGTGTAACCTCAGATGTTCTGGCTATTTTGAAACTATAAACAAAGTGATTCAAAATCAAGTTTTCTGTAACTTTAGTCAAATGGCGAACAAATGTTGAAAATTGCAGTCAAGATGCTTACTGGCTTGAGTTACGTATTTTAACTCTATATCCCCTAACCTTTCATCTAGTGCCACCACAGCTCAGTAATATGGCTTCATAACTCAGCTGAACTTGCACAATTAGCAGAATTAGCATGCTAACAAACTACATTTAGATGGTGAACATGGTTTAAACACTAGTATGTGACAATAAAGGGGTAGAAGCGCGCACACCCAGGCTACTTAGCCGAGGTGCTGGACCAGACTGAGAAAACGCAAGAAGAGAAAATAAAATACATTTGAGGTTGATGTATATATGCGTACACATTTTGTACATATTGTACATATTTTACATCGGGGATTTATTTATTTATTTAGTCTTTGTTTACCTGAATTTTTGCCCTTGTTTTTTTTTCCCTCAAAATTTCTGTTTTAAGATTGTTTTCACTTTTGGGTCACTTAAGTTTATTGTATTTCATTTTTTTCTCCCCAGTGTCATGGTGTATTTTAAAGGTGGTACCTCTCATCCGATATCTCTTTTTGTAAATAATATGTAAATCTATGTGTTGTATTCGTTCAGATGCTACTTAGTCACGACTGGTCAGGTGACCTAGGGCACAGGTATTAGTGGGTGTGCCTCTTCCTGTTTTGCTCAGGTTGGAAGAAGGGCTCTGCTCGAAACATCATCTGTGAGAGTTATAAATACTCGTGGGAGCATTTCTGTGTGCGGACTTTATTTCCTCTTTTTGCATAAACACTAGCCTGCTCATGTGTGCCACGCCAAACTACTTTGACAGTTTCTTGAAAGGTCTTTGTTAACAATCAGTCGGACAGCTGCAGCTCATCCCAAATCGTCCTTTTAACAGGCAGAAACCTTGAACTGATCCAAGACTCAAAGTGGGCGGTGATCTGACAGCACCGGTTGGGTTACATAAATGTTTAATTGATAAATGCTTAATTAATAGGTGATCAAGGACATGTTAACTAAGTGTTACCAGAATTAAAACGAAGCAAGTTATGGTTTATGCTGCCTACCTGTGGAACAAGCTTCCCGAATCCAAGAGGACTGCTACAACTTTCAGCTCAATTAAATCAGGACTTAAGCTTCCTGTTGACTTCCTGTCCACTTCCTGTCGAACGTTCAACTTTTGACCCGGCCTGGTTTGACTGTTTGTAAAGCATGAAGTATAAATAATCACTGAATTCTGTGTTACACCCTTTTAGCCAACTCCAGTCCAACTCATTGCCATAATTTTTTACACTATTTTTTTTTTTGAATTTATGGTCAATAAGCAGGCAATTCGATTAAAGAAAACCTTATCTTTGACATTAAAATATTTGAAAACAGGTCAAATTTTGTCCGAGGTCGACAGGAGGGTTAATGCATTATTGTTTACTGTGACATTTTGTTAAGTTAAATAGGTTCCTTTCCATCTGTTGCTGCTTTGGCTCCTTACTTGCTTTTGTTTTTTAATGTCGTTTATATAGAATTTCTCTCAGTCTGTAATTATTTATTTATCCTTTTTTGTTCGCATTGTTGTTTAAATGGAGTTTTCATGTTTTCTTAATTTCTCAATTTTAATGCATTTCTATGCCCATGTAATGCACTTTAAATTACTTTGAATGGCACTTTAAAATAAATTAGCCTTGCCTAAACACTAGCATTTGAGCATTGTCAGTATATGCATGTTAGCATGCTGCTGTTTGCCTGAGCTCAAAGCACAGGCTCAAAGTTTAATGATCCGGGTTATTTTTGCCTGACTGACTTGCTTTAATACTCTGCAGTTGTGAGTGCTGCTTGCTCAGGCTTCACACCAGATGGTGAAGAGGAATGAACCCAAATTGTTTAATAACACTCCAACAAACAGTGCATAGGTAGGTCTCAGTTACAACAATCTTCATTTAATTGTTTCATGCAGTTTGGGAGTGGAGTCTTATTTCTGCATGGCCACAATGAAGCAGCCCCTGTTCCAAAGTTTTAGGAAAAACAGGACTTCCTGAGGAGGAAACACCTGTGGATCCTGTAACTTCAATAGCAGCAGCTTTCCTTCTTGGTCAGGGACAATTGCTGCACTAACTTTAATTCATAGCAGTTTCTCTGCTTCTACACTGATGGCTGCACTGCTTTTACCAGGATGGGATTCCACAGACTGTTCTTTTAATAATATTGTTAAAACATAGCTGCGGTATAACTGCACTGGAAAAATATTGTATTCACTGTTCATATTACGTTTAGTTAAATGACAAAGGCCAATTAGGCGTTAGCATGTCCCTTTGCCTCACAATGATGATTAAGAAACTCACTGCCAACTAAGCAAACTAAACATTTATCACATAACTAAAGTATGCATTGGAGGCTACCCTGAAACATATAATCCTTGGGATTTCTCTAAAAAAAAAGATACACGCACAAAGTGTCTGATAAGAGATGATGAGTGCTGTTCTTCTTACAATGTTCCCACCATGCTATGAAGATGAACTAAAAGAGGGTGAGGTCTTTCTCACTCTGAAACTCTTTAAGACTGGGTGTGTGTTTGTTGTATCCTCCTCCCATCAGTCTGCCGTAGGTTCTCTCAACATTCAAGCTGTAATCACCCACTTTTTGACAATGCAATCACATGTTAAGGATCTGATTTAAATCCCTCTTGTAACTAAAACCCTCCTACACATACTGTATGTCTGTCCCATTACTGAAGCTTTGGGTACAGAAACTTCCGTTTCACTACCTTAAAATGAAACTCAACTCAGCAACTGACAATACAAACGACTGAACATCTGTAATCAAAGTTTGATTCAAAAGTAGATGAAAACTTGTTGATGTACACGGATGGTTGACAGCACCTTTTGCCAGCTGAACTGCACCCGTTTCAAATCGCTGAAAAGAGCAAAGATGAAAAACAAATACAGAAATCTCTCAGGCAAAGTAACCAAAGTTGTTCCAGCTTTGACACACACACACACACACACACACACACACACACATATATATATATACATATATATATATATGTATCTCAAGTGCGCACATGTGCAGCTTGATGAACGGTATATACTCTCTGAAGGTGAATG
>JAPZDX010000020.1:11148383-11163515 GCA_029783625.1 Naso annulatus | reverse complement strand
TGTGAATACACCGAGCTCCTACAACATGACTTTATACAATACTGGATTATGTTATGAACACAGACATGACGTGGTTAGGTGTTCAAATGTTTCCTGGACTTCCACAACAGACACAGTGCAGAAATTTTGATTATATTGGCTGTACTTAATGATATAAAACTCCTCTCCTCTACTGACACTGCTAGCTAATGCTAACAGCTGTGTGTCTTGATACAATAGCTGTGCAGGTCAACTTAACAGACTTCGGTTTATATTATGAACACAGACACAACACTGTCAAGTTTTACAATCTGTCGAGGACCTCCACAACTGATATAGTACAGCAAACACGGTTACATTGGCCGTAGTTGGAGGCAAGTCCCCCCCTCCTCTGAACGAGCTTCCCTGCAATGGAGCTGATGCAAATGGTAGACTTGTGTCTATGTTATTAAAAAAAATATATATATATATATAAACAATTATTAATATAATAATATAATAATTAAATATTTTTTTATTTTAATAATAAAATAAAAAAAACTGGAAGAAAAACTAGACATGCCCCTGAGTGCAGGATGAGAGTCATCACATAATCAAAAACATTTTCCAATGAAAGACCAGATTTTGATGTAAAAATATTCAGAAATGATTTTTCAACATGTATTTGGCATATAGCATGAGATATACCAACTACTGACACATAGACATGGGATTTGAACTGAGAATATGTATTTTTCATTTCATGGGGTCTTTAAAGAAAAGTTCCTTACCAATAAGAGAGAGGATTCCAGCAAATGCAGGATCAGATAAAGACGATGCTGGTACTGTGCGTGAAATGAGAGGAATTTCTCGAGATTTGGTCTGTCCTGTTTCTGGAGACGTGCAGCTGAACTCTGGACTCTCAGACAGCAGGTCGACAATACACTTGTGCTGGCACACCGTCTTTGCAGGTCCGCATACAGACGGCCCTAAGAACCAGGCAAAAGTACAGTCCAATAAAAGGTTAAATGACTGCGAGGTAACATTACTGTTCAGATGTCAAAGGCCAGCAGCACAAGCAGGAGTGTCCATCTGCACCTCTGACTGTCTAACAAAAACAAAACCTTTCTCCCCTTTGGAAAATTTGAGTTGTATAATTTATGTTCACTCTGACTGGTCATACCATGTGGTTGAAGAGCAGGCTGAATGATGACCACACCACCTGGCGAGGTGGCGTTTGACAGCAGTACTTGGAAGTTCTTGCCGTTGTGTTTGTTGGCGCGACAGATGGAATGTGTCACTTCTTCACTCCAATACACAAAACCCTGAAGCAGAATGGACAGACTTAGCAAAAATGACTATTTAAATATAAGAAGAGGGTTTTGATTAAAGTTGCCATGTGTTAACAAGTTTTTATATGCTAGATTTCTTCATCACAGATGTCATTTTATCACCTTGACGCTCGAACTTACGTGCAGGCCGGGCTAACAGCAGGTGAGATTTTTCATCCCTTTTGAAATGTTTTGTGTTCTGCGTCTTCCTGTTGTGTTTCATGTGTATACATTACACATGCAAAACTTGGTCTGTGGGAATGTGCTTCAGACCAGCCCTGACCTGGTGTACGTGCGAGCAGAGCACCGGGATGTGACAAGACAAAGCAAACAAGACCTGATCAACAGTGGTCAAGAACTCCATTGTCACACTGTAATATATTAGAGGCCATTGATGACAGGAAATAAGTAACTTTGAAACATGACTCAGCGAGAAGGTAACAGGGAACTTATGTTGCCAATAATAAAAAAAAAAAGTTAATAAAAAACTGAAAACGGAATTCTCCCTGGTTTCTTCGTTCCATAAACCCTTGACTTGGTTACACAACAAAGACAGGAAAGGGATGATATTGCTGTGGTTTATGGAAGGGTTATAGGATTCATGAGTCAGGTGAGCACTGAGGCATTGTATTCAAGCATTTTTCTCTTTATGATAACAAAAAGGCCCTGCCTATGACGATAGACAACTAAATACCAGCATGAACCAATAACTTTCATAAAAGGAAAAAGGAAAAGGAAAACTTGTTAGTAACTTTTGATAAGTAGATTCTGTGGACTGTTTTGCCTCCGGAATGTAGCGCATTTCACAGATCAGTTTTAAAGTGAGCAAATCGATCCTGTTTTTCAAAAAGGTCTTTGGATTACACTGTATATATACAGTGGTTGCAGAAAAATCAAGAAAAGGAAATACTCAATTCCATTGGGGGGCTGTTAAGTAATTGATTTACCTCAAACACAGCCAGTCCGAAGGGCCGGTCCAGGTAACCGTTAGACTCTACCACTGTTTTACGATGATGACCCTCCAGATTTACTCTGGAGATGCTTTTCTGTCCCTGGTCAAGCCAGTACAGCAGCTGGCGAGGCACATCTAGAAAAGATAGCGTAATATCATGGTGGTGCCATCAGCCCTCTGACTTCAGCTGGAAGTGCGAACCGTCACAAACACAAATTATTCTAGTTTAAACATGGAAGTTTTGGGTTTTTCTCCTCCATATGCTACACAATTTACATAGATTTGACTGTAAAGATAAGAAAAAAATGTACATTTTTTTAACCAATAACTATCTATCTAAACTAAATTTCGGAACATACCCAGAGAGAGAGCAACAGGGTGGCGTATTGATGAAGTGACCAGAGCCTTTCTGTCTCGACCATCCAAGCTGGATCTCTCAATTTTTGGGGAGCCGCCACACTGAGCCCAGAAGAGCAGCCTGATGGAACAGAAGCAGTTAATGAAAAATGCAAAATGCATATCCTTGTTTTATCCTGGTTTTTTTTTCCTTTTTGTTTATTTTTCATTTTTCTGAAATACAATGTATAGTACCTGACTTTATAAATTTGCTTGATAGAGGTTATTTCTATTATTATTATTACTTACGTACTTATTATAATTGTTATTACTACTATTGTTACTACAGTTGTTGTGGTTAAAGAATTGCAAAAGCTTTGTTCTTTAAAAACTGAATCACCAAAAGTAAATAAATTATTGACACAGTGGTGGAATGGTGGAAAAAGGACCTTCAAACTGTTTATGGGAACGACGTTTGGTGAGTGTTTCCAAGCCTCTCATACACTTTTTCTTTGTAACAGATATAAAGAAATGAAACATGGCACACTACAGAGACTACAGAGAACACCTCAAATACCAAACAAAATTGATCCAAGCAGATCCTCCCTGTGTACGAAATGTGAAGTGTTAAGTGGGACCTTCGTGCATTGTTTCTGGGACTGTTCTAAATTGCTCAGTTTTGATCTTGTGTCACAAAAGAATTAAGTACAATTCTGAAATATAACATTTATAAATATCCTGTTAAGTTTTTGTTAGGGCTGTCGTTCAAAATTGAAATCTTAGATTCTAATAGATCAAAATTGCTAGATAACATACATTTATTAGCAAAAAAAATGTATGTTATTAAACTCGGTTAAAAAAAAAGCACCACCTGTTACACAATGGTATAGAGATATCTTTAAAGTATTTCCTATGGATATACTCAGTGCTAAAATAAAAGAAATTAGAAATTATCCATTTTATTTATTTATGGCAGCTGCTGATAACTCACTTACCCAGTTATCTTGGTGACTTAATTCAGAGGGGAAGCGGCACAATGCAATTCAATGATCCCTTGGCCCATCTATAATTCATTTCATTGTTTGTGCAAAGCGATATGACAAGAACAATTCGCATCTGTGCGTGAAAGGTATTTTCTTTGACAAATATGTGTATTCACATAATTTTTTTGTTTTGACTTCCATTTTTTTCTCTATAGAAACTCTTTGCACTTTAATTTTTTATTTTTACAAATTTCAGGCCTTTGATTTGAGATAACTGATACTGCTAACATATGTGTGTTGGAGACAAAAGAAAAAATAAATTCATAAACAAAAACTGAATTGGAAAGCTATCAGACACTTAAGCTTTTTTTTCTCAAATTTGGCAAACATTAGTTATTTAACATAGAAAAAAAAAGTGACCTGAGAAAAATATATTTGAGTTAAGAACATTACATCTGGTGATATCTGCATCAAAAGCCTGCAGCTTTCTCCTTGAACACTGACTGATGAGATGCATGAGGCAACCAAAAACATTTCTCTCTATTGTGCAGCTGACATCTGTTCATGCTTTCACTACTATGTACAACGTTAAACCTCCTTGGGTAAATACACGAGCGTTGTTTGACCACCTCTTAATGAACTGTGAGCAATGTTGTGCTGGCTCATAAAAAAGAAACACAAACACCTTCTGCAAATGAAGATCACGGTAGAACAACGTATCAACAAAGCTGCTTTGAACAGTGAGTACATAGTTCAAATGTTGTTTGTAGTCGACCCTTGGCAAATCAGAGTGTAGCGTCTGCCAACTCTGACCGGATCTGACAACTGCTGGGCTGTGCTCCACTGACTCTGATGCAATCTTTTCAGATTGTCGTCATTTTCATGCTGGTTTTTTTTCTAACTTCGTTCAGTGTTTCACTATGGGACTTGCTTCAGCGTGACCAACTACGGAAACTCCAATGACACCACGTCTGTCAGTGACAGACAGGTCGACCTGTGCCAGGACCTGCCCCCTTACCTTACCACAGTCGACTGGCCCCTCCTATTTCGTTTTCGCTTTCTTCCCATGAAGGAAACTTTACAAGCTCCCTTAGCGCATTCCGGCTAGCTTGGTTAGCTGCTCAACTGTTCACAGATGACCCATAATTATGTCGCCAAACGCAGTTCCCAGCAGTCTGGATTGGCTGAGTAAGTCCTTCGCAAGAAGTACAGTTACCATTACACAGTAAATTCGGCAGTGTCCACTTCAAGGCAAGCTGCTTCTCCGGGGACTCCGTATTTTCTACCGGTGACTGTGTAGCTTTTACCGTACGTAATGTGTTACGACAAGCCAACTTGGGTTCAGTTGGCATTAGCTTGTTGGCTGTATTGAGTCTGTACTGTCTGGAGTTTTGCTAATGTGTCATGATGAGCAAAGCACTGGCAGCAATCAGAGTTAGCTCGGACTAAACCCTGGGGGCTAACACTAATTTTGACCTGCAGGCGAACGCGTTACTGCGCGCCTATTATGTGAGCTAATATTAACGTGATCCGGTTTCTCCTTTCCATTAAGTCATGTCCTCGGCACCCACCCCAGCAAAGGGTCGGAACCGAAGGCCAAAGAGGCTGTATCCCACCTGTGTCCCACATCATGCAGGCCATCCATTTCGAGCAGGGACCCTCATCCGATGTGTATAGCCTGCATGGGTCCTAAACACGCCCAGGCATCTCCAGCCGATCCTCAGTCGTGTCCCCACTGCGCTTCAATGCCGGAAAAGATTTTGGAAAGGAGACTGAGAGTGGCGGTGGCCAACAGTCAAGACCCATGTCTTGCAGGAGCCAGCAAGACATGAGCGCTACACCTAGCACCCATCAGCTGCGAGCCGCTGCAAGATGGGCGGACATGATGAAAGCTGAAAGCCCAGACATGCCTCCACTGTTTGAGGAGCTCCTCGAGGTGGAGCCGGGCTGCGAGGAGGCAGAGGGCGATGCCAACTCTGACCTGCTCGACATGGAAGAGATGGAGGACGAGGAGGATGACTCCACGTTCCCAGCTCAACTATCCAGAACCCCTAGCATGTCTGACACCACACCCCCAGTGGATAGCAGTTTGTACAAGGTGTGTAAACCAGCTGTAGCCAAAATTGGGGATACAGTGGCCTGCAGCCCAAGACGCTGAAGGCACGGAGAGAGATCAGTTCGATGGTGAGAGGCTTCCTTCAGCCCAGCAACCAGCCAAGCAACTTATGCCAGCTGTGCCTGCCTATATGAAGGAAATGGGCCGTTACTGGTCCAGTCCTTTTAAACGTAAGCTGCTAAATAAAGGTTACTCCAAGCTGGAGATACATAAGATGAGAGAGCTGGGGCTGACCGAACTCCCGGTAGGAGAGAGAGTGATGGTTTATCACCTTCACCCAAACCATCACTCTCTCTCAGCATCCAGCAACATTTCTCTGCCTCGTAAAATGGAGTGCGTCACCACCTGCATTCATCAGAGAATGTATAAATATGCAGCTCAGTCAGTCTGCTCTCTCAACACCATGACACTGTTGTCTGCCTATCAAGCAGAAATTATGGAGGAGATGGGCCGTCAGCTGGACACCGGGTTACCTAACCCGGTCCTTTGGGACGAAATCTGTGCTGTGAATGACCTGATTTTGCGCTCCTCATGCGGCGTGGTACGAGGCTGTGGTCGAGTTATGGGGCTGTCAGTGGCAGGTGAGAGAGCCCTGTGGCTGAACCTCTCAAGCCTAAGTGAAACACTCCTTTGCAGAGGTGGCTGCCAGAAACCGCCCCTCCCACCCCCAGGACGGGATGAAGAACCACCTAACACGGGCAACTTCTCCCTCTCCCCCTCCAATGAAGAAACAAAAATTGGTGGAGCAGAGCCCAGAGGTTCAGATTGCATACATTCTGGTTCTTTTTAGTTTTCCAGGTGTGGCCTCTCATATTCCTCCCCCTTGTGTTCTGGAGGAGAAGAGTCTGGGGCAGCAGTTCAAACAGTGTCACCATGCACAGTTTCCACCAAGTTCAAAAATAAAGATTCAAATCTCGCAGCAAAGCCCAGAGCCAAGGGCAAGTCATTTTCCCCAAAACAGTACTGACAGCAGCCAGCTCCCTTCAGATGGTGGGGCTGACGTCACCAAGGCACGTGTACATGGGCCCCCTCCCTGCCCGGGCAGACCGGTGGTGCGCATGCGCAGTGCACCCGTGGGTCTTATCCACTTTTTCTCTGGGATTCAGACTACAGTTTGCTACGAATCCACCCAAGTTCAATGGTGTGTTAGTTTCTACAGCCCAGGGGGACGCAGCGAAAGTCCTAGAAATTTAAATAATGTCACTGTTACGCAAACAGGCGATCAGAGCCATCTCGAACGAGGAATCTCATCAGGGGTTTATATTCTCATTATTTTCTCATCCCAAAGAAGGGAGGTGCATCACTCCACCCTATTCTGGACCTCCATGTATTAAAAACACATCTACACACATTTAGAATGTTAACACAAAAGGTCCTCTGTCGTTCAATCCGACCAGGCGATTGGTTTGTGACAATCGATCTGTCGGATCCTTATTTTCACCTCCCCATTTATCCCGCACACAGGAGGTTTTTCAGGTTTGTCTTTCAGGGCAGAGCTTACAAATATCAAGTCGTCCCATTCGGCCTGTCTCCGGCACTGAGGGTGTTCAGCAAGTGTGTGGAGGCGGAGCTGTCTCCGTTAAGGAACGGCAGCATCAAAATATTCTCTTATCCAGACGAGTATTTTATATGTTTCCACTCACAGGAACAGGCGATCAAAGACTCTGTCATGGTGATGAATCATCTTGGGGATCTAGGGTTCACCATAAACTGGGCAAAGAGCCGAGTAGAACCGTCGCAATGCACAGAATATTTGGGCCTTGTACTGATCTCTCTCACGTATCGTGTGACACTATCGGAGGGGAGATTAACATCTCTAACACAGTGTCTCTCCCTCTTCAGGTGGGGAAAAGTGGTGTTGTTCAGCAATGCCTATGCCTGCTCGGCTTTATGGCTTTAGTCATATCTGTGGTACATTTGGGTCTCCTAATGATGAGGGATTTTCAGTGTTGGGTGGCAGCGTTACGTCTGTGCCAGCGCCGTCACCTAAGTCGCAGGATGAAAATAATGCACACTTGTGTGGCGGCTCTCCGCCCCTGGCGAGACATGTTGGCTCTCACGTCGGGCGTTCCGCTGAGAACGGTGTCATCCCACGTAACCATTACAACCCACGCGTCCCTGACAGGGTGGGGAATGACAATGATGGGCAGAGCAGTGAGTGGCATGTGGGACCTGAGACTGGCTCGAGCTAACATGAATGTTCTGGAGCTTTGGCCGGTGTTCCTTGCACTGAGGCATTTTCTGCAGTTTCTCCAAGGTCGGCAAATCTTGGTGAAGACAGACAGCTCTATGGTGGTGGCATACATAAACTGCTAGGGAGGCACACACTCGCTACAGTTACACAGGTTAGCCTGGAACATAATTATGTGGAGCAACTGCAGGCTCCTGTCTCTCCGGGCGACAAATGTGCCAGGAGTGCTGAACAGAGGTGTGGACCTTCTGTCACAGGGAAACCTCCTACATGGGGAGTGGACCCTCCATCCGCAGTGGTGGCCCAAATTTGGCGGAAATACGGCCAGGCAGCCGTGGATCTCTTCGCCTTGCGAGAAAATGTGCAGTGTCCGCTGTTTTTCTCCCTGTCGGACGTGACGGCACCACTGGGGGTGGATGCTCTGGCTCACCCGTGGCCAGACAAGCTGCTTTAAGCGTGTCCCCCTCTCAGCCTGATTCCACCAACCCTCGCCAGGGTGAGAGAGCAGGGCTTGTTGCTAATCTTGATAGCACCACGGTGGCTATCCAAACCCTGGGTGTCAGAAATAATTCAACTGCTGGCAGGTTAGCCGTGGCCTCTTCCCATACGCAGGGATCTGTTGCCCCAGGCGCAGGGGGAGATCTACCACCCGCACCCAGACCGGGCAGCACTCTGGGCTTGGCTCATGAGATGTGGAACATGAATGTAGTGGGTCTGCCTGAGAAAGTCATTGTCACCATTTAGAGTGCAAGAGCCCCCTCCACTCACACCCTGTGTATTGGAAAGTGGCAAGTTTTCGAAAGGTGGTGTGAATTGAGGAACACCATTTCTTATTAGTGTTCGGTGGTTGACATGTCAATCGTGCTAGATGCCCTTTCACATCATCCTTTTGAGCCTATAGAGGCTGTGGGGCTGAAGTTCGTTTCACTTTAGACAGTGTTGCTTTTAGCACTGTCCACAGTGAAACGTGTTAAGTGACTTACAGGCAGTGTCCATTTGCCCAGGTCTCACCAAGGTCTGTCCGCGGCCCAACCGTGTTTTTGCGCCTAAAGTGGTAAAGTCAGCTTACAAGTGTCCCACAGTGGAACTTTTGGCTTTCTACCCACCTGCTTTCGCTTCAAAGGAGGAGCAAAGACTCAACACATTATGCCCAGTGTGGGTCCTGCATGTGTATGTGAGCAGTCCCGCCAGAGGCTGTCCCATTGGAGTGTGGAGGCCATTCCCCTGTCCTAAAAAATGTTAGGGCCTGCAGCCCCCACAGGGCCTGAGAGCTCATTTTACCAGGGGCATGGCTACTACATGGGCCCTATTTAAAGGTATTTCAGTGCAAGATATTTGTGCTTATGGCTTCTGGAGACCCATGCAATCCAGGAGTGGTCTATATCTCCCATAGTGAAACACTTCACGAAGTTAGAAAAAGAACGCTGGGTTACATAACATAATCCCTGGTTCTTTGATAACAGAGTGAGAAGTTTCACCAGCACATCCCTCCTTGCATAGACACAGAAAGAAACCAGCCTCGAATGAGACAGGAGGGGCCAGTCAACTGTGGTAAGGTAAGGGGTTGGGCCATGGCACAGTTCGGCCTGTCTGTCACTGACAGACGTGGTGTCATTGGAGTTTCCGTAGTTGGTCATGCTGAAGCAAGTCGACGTAATCCGTTATGGGTCGTCTGTGAACAGTTGAGCAGCTAACCAAGCTAGCCTGAATGCGCTAAGGGAGCTTGTAAAGTTTCCTTCATGGGAAGAAAGCGAGAATGAGATAGGAGGGGCCAGTCGACTGTGGTAAGGTAAGGGGGTGGGCCCTGGCACAGTTCGACCTGTCTGTCACTGACAGACGTGGTGTCATTGGAGCTTCCGTGGCTGGTCACGCAATCCCCATATTGAAACAACTCACTCTGTTATCAAAGAACCAGGGATTACGTTATGTAACCCAACGTTCTGTGGATTTCAAGCTTGACACGGTTAAACATTGAGTCTGGGGCAATTGTAAATACGATGCTCGTCATTTAACAACATTCGAAGAAACCAAACACTGACAAGTGTAACGCTATGCTCAGGGCAAAACTGTTCGGATGGCCCTATTCCCTCTTGAATGTCTCACACTTTGAAATGCACAGCTACATCTGCTTCGGTTACCCTGAAGTAAACACTGAGGCCATGTCATGTTGTTAATAGTTAATATTTGCCAGTTAATTTAAGTTACTTGGATCAGGTATTAATAGCGCTAGCACGTATGGCCAGCTAAGCTAAAGTCCATGTCTGGAATCTGGAAATAGCAGCTCTCAACAGTCTTGAATGTTGGTAACCCGAGCTTGAACCCAATCAAAAGCCCAACTTTCTTACCAACCCAACTTACTTTTAACATTAATATATGAAGAGATGTGTCCTCGGCTTGTCCTCAACGGGTCCTACATCGTTACGAGGGTCCTTGGTTGTTTAATAAATAAAATGAAACACAGTTGAAGTCGGGGCACCGTGATCTGTGGGCTTTAACTTCTATCTTTATTTTCAGAACTCTAACTTGTTTTCACTGCTGAGTCAGTTTGACTTCCTGTATTTATGATTCAAATTCATACTGCAGACCTTCTGTCTGCTTCTCTCTGAAATAACTTTTTTCATTTTATTTCGTTAATATTTCTACAGGAAATGCAGTTAGTGTCAGAGTGAGCTCCATGCAAGCTCCAAAAGCTTGACAGACATAGCAACAGTAACCAAGTGGGGTGTGGCTTAGTGAAGGGTCAACTCAGTGTGAAATGGATGGGCCTTCTCACCCTTGGAGAGGATCCACAGCCACTGCCGAAGGTTTTTCCAGTCCTGTGATAAGCAGACGCTGAGCGGAGCCATCCAGAAGGCCAACATTGACAGAGCCATTCTCAATACTGGTCCAGTAGAGAAGCTGGTGAATCCAGTCCAAAGCCAGGCCTGATACTGAACCTTGAACTTTCATCAATGGCACTGAATCCTGCAGCTTTTCATCCATGGAGAAACTGACAAACATCCAAGAGGAAAAAAAAAGAATCATTTACAAAAAGGTTTTCATTCAAGCTCTGTTCAATCCATCCAGAGAACAGCTGCGTCCCTCACTGGCTTTATTCATCTCCCCTAGCAATGGTTGCAACCAAAAATTACAGTCTTCCACGTTTTCTGCTAGCTATGCTCATGACACATTGTCTGTCAAACCACTTGGGTCCAGATTGAAACATCTCATCAGTTACTGCATGGACTGACTTGACATTCATAAAGATATTTATAGTCCCCAGGGGATGAACCGTAATGACTTCGGTTATCCTCTGACCTTTCCATTAGGTACTGCATGACACATTTCACATCTTTGGTTTTGAGCAAAATATCCCAATAGTTATGAGATGGATTGCTGTGAAATTTCTGTAGACGTTAAGGTTCACTTAAGAACAAATTATAATAACTCTGTAGATTCTCTAATGCTTCATTTAGTAGCATAATTAGGTCAACATGTTTATTTGTCCAGTTATCTGGTTCATGAAACTCATTCTAATATTTTTCTATTGTGTTATGTTGTATCTAATGACAAAGCAAAAGCTTTACAAGTAGCAGAATGTTACTCATTTTCTCTCTGACCTATAAAAAAATATGACTTTCACTTCTGTATTATCTGATCTTGTGCATTTGTGTTGACTGTCACAGCTCATTATTCAGATATCATCACGTGTGTTTTCCTCTTTTACTTTCTTGTTTTATTTTATTTTATTTTGATGTAGAATATAATTGTTTCATGACTTAAGTTCCAACCTGAAGAATTATTCTCTAACAAAGTCACATTACAGAAATGTAGCCATTACAAAATACTTTTTTAAAAAAGAAATTTACATACAATGAACATTCTCTATGGTAACAAACATCAACAGACGGCCTGCGTTTCTCATCTGCGTCCAACATCAACTTCCTGTCAAAACCTCCGATGAAAGTGGTTTGTTAAAATGTTCCGTGGCAAAGTACGTGGCAAATCTGTTTGCAGATACAATGAGATTGATGTTTGACACCTACAGAGAATGCATGTTAAACATAACCTTTACCCTTTAAATTCTTATCGCCAAACAATTAACACCTACACAAAGTGTTCAAAAAAGCACAAAGAACCAGGAGGCTGGTTTTCTTTTTTTGTCTGTAATGCCTCTTCAAACAGATTATAAGATCTTTTTCCCATTCTGTTTTTTAAACATTCATAGCAGAAACAAGGAATAATGGAGGGAGGAGTGTTATGTTTGATCTCAACAATTGGTTTAATCTACAAAGCTTCTCTCGTTTGTTTGCTAAATAAACTGAAACTGACAGGAAACTCAATGCTTTGATCTTTTTTCTATTTGGGCTATTTAATCTAATCAAAGTGCAATGCTAATTCGGAGGATTGCTACTGAAAGCAAGTACTAATGTACAACAAAACAGACACCAACATGGACAGGAGATGTGCACATGGTTGTGTTGATATTAACTGGGTGTCTACAGAAAGTGACAAGTTCAAACATGTGCATTACACTTATTACATCTGAGGCTGCATGTGGGCGTCTGCACAGACCCTCTGGACATGAACAGACAACAAAATGACGACACATTGACTTTTACAGCTATGCATGCATGTGTGTGCATGTCGGTGAGTTTGGAAGTGTGTGTGTATGTGTGTGTGACCTGCTTTTCTTGTGCAGCGAGAACATGAATCTGTTTAGAGACACATAGCAGAGACTTGCCTTCTTCAATGGGACAAAATGCAAATCATGAAGTGAATCATTACATTCTTGAGTGAAGACTTGGTTTATGGTTAGGGTAAGAGGTTTAGGTTAATAGAAAAGGTAAATAAATAGTAACCACTGAGAAAATAGTGCTCATGGGTATGGTCAGAGTTACAGGTTATTGAATGTAAGTTTATGTAAAGCCTGTCTGTATGTGTGCTGGTCCTGTGGAGGTCTTCCTGTCATGTCCAGCTTTAACAAGACCCACATGGCCCTGTGGGAACTACATACCCCATCTGGCCTGGGAAAGTCTCGGCATGCCCCAGGAGGAGCTGGATAAAGGTAAGGAAAAGCATGTCTGAGTTATCTTTTTGATTCCTGTTTCCACAGAGACCCAGACATAAATAAGTGTAGGAAAACAGACAGATGGGGTTAGAAATTTGTTGGATCACATCCTGTGATTTTAACAAGAGTCACAACTGTCACATCCATCATACATTGCTTTGGGGGCTAATATAGAGCAGCGTGTGGCTCCACTCTGTTACCTGTATATGGAGCCTCGTCCTAGCCGAGCCCAGTAAAGGTTCTGGTTAGAGGCCAAGGCCGTCACTGGACCTGGTCCTGGTAAACCTGAGGCCAGTTCCCTGTACTTGGTGCCACTGATGGTAATCCGCCGCATTCCTTTGGAAGAGGTGAAAACGAGCTTTGCCTCATCACCTGAAAAGACACACACACCAACAACATTCAAAATCGTGTTTGTTTTGGCTAAGTTCTTTTTCATGGAAGCCGGGAGTTGCCACGGTCACTACAACCTTTTTTCATTCTGTTATCTCGAGATCACGTAAAAACCATATCAGTATCACGGGATAACAGCCTGTTTTGTTGTGACAACGGAATAAATAATGCATTATCACAGGGTAACAAGGCTTGATTTCCCGAAATATTTGAATAATTTATCAGGTGAGCTTTCTTCACATGATTGAAAAGTAAGTGTGTGGTTCATGATCACAGAGCTTTTGCCCGTCAAGATCACTGCCAGCAGCATCACTGAAGTGCGTTTGTCTGTAAAGCTTCAGCCAGACTAGTCTTCTCCTTAAATGAGGAGTGCTGATCTGAATGTTATCTTTAACAGAAAGACACAGTGCAGTTTCTGCCTGTATTAGACCTTGATTAAAGTACAGTCTGATGTGTTGATCAATAGATACTGTTATGTGACATTTTCACACATGCTGGCACTGGTGGTGCTCCAGATCACTGTTAAAAATTACTAAAAAGGAGGAAACAACAGGCTTTTTTTCCCCCATTATCATGAGAAAATGAGCCATTATCCCGTGTTGACGAAGTGCTTTTTTTTCATGATCTCGAGGTAACAGAATGAAAAAAGATAGTAGCTATCATGGCCACTCTAGGCTACTGTACTTTTTACATTTGTGTATTGAACTAATATAATCTACGGTCAGTGGCAATAACGCAGGTTGTTTTAGGAGTGAAAAAAGCAGCTTAAGTATCCGGAATTATTTTAACCTATAAAACAAAAGCAGCCTTATCAGTGTTTCAAATCCCATAAACAGATTTAAATATACAGCACCACACTGTCATTTTATCAGTGGGAGTGTGCAAAATTTCAGTTTCATGTTTTGGTATCTGCACGAAACCTCAGGCGTCACATCAGCACCATATCAGGCAAAATCAATTCAACAATACCCAACCCGACTGACGTTATTCACTAATATAATGGGAAGGATGTCACGAGGCCGTAGATTGCAATATAATTAATACAGTCTTGAGAACCATCTAGGAGCCTTGTTCAGTAGGTGTGTCTCCAGTGAACTGCTGGACAGACAGCTCATATGTTTGTACAACCATACTGACCTTTTACAGTTTAAATGACTCAAGGTTTATTCAGGTGGGACCAATTTAAGCTTGATGCAGTGTCTGACTGAGTACACAAACTCGCACATGCCACTAATATCTGTAAATATTGTGTGCAAATATGTATTCAAATAATTTCTTACGCAAATACCAAAACCAAGTAGGGCTTGCATCAGTGACAAGCTAACATCTCACCATGTCCACTACCATCGTAAAGAAATTGTGTCATTATTGTAAAAATGAAAATGATGTTACTCAACCAGATGGGCAGTCTAGGTAGACTTGTTTAACAGCTCAGGAGGTGTGATTTGCTTAAATGCAATTAGATGCTTCACAGAGCTGATGGGAAAGTGCAGAGTCGGTCCATTGTCGTTAACAATCGACAAAGAATCAAATGACTTTGTTTGATCTCAAAAATAAATTGTGGAAGAAGTCTTGCAGTCTGCAATATAGACATAATGTGTTAGCTCAGTGATAACATGGCGACCTGTCTTGGCTCCTGTTCAGTTACAGCTTTGTTTTCTGACAATAGCTGCATTCATTCATCACAGACACTTCAGACTAGCTTTACATTTAGTTTGGCCTCCTCCCACTGTATACACAACCTCTAGACTAAAGAAAAACATGTAGTGCACAAGCAAGGAGGGTTTTTTTTTTTTTGGGGGGGGGGGGGGCAGACCAGTTTACT
>JAPZDX010000020.1:11136357-11148283 GCA_029783625.1 Naso annulatus | reverse complement strand
ACACACACAAGCCACAATAAATGTGTGATTGCCTGACCTTGATAGACTTTGACACCATATGTGTATGTATGTATGTATGTCTGTATGTATGTATGTATGTATGTATGTATGTATGCAGACACTGGGAAAATCCAAGATAAGCACCTTTGATCTACAGTCTCCAGTACAAGTGTTGTGTAGGTCTTAGCTGCAATCATCATGATAGTGCAGTATTCATGAACTGCACCATGTTTCTATTTTCAAAGGAGTGCAAAGTCATACAGTCAGGCTTCTTGGTGGTATTTTCAGTTCCAGACTCACCTGTACGCCCCAGTGGTTGGTGTCATCCTTGCATGTTCAAAACAATCAACCTATGAATAGATGCACCTGTTCCTAAAGAAGGAAAGGCTGCGGAGCTCCTAAGAAGATCCCTTTAGTTACTGGATCATTTAGATGTTTGCATGTGTGGCAGCATCACTGGTTTAAACACCCAGAAAACTTGAGATCGGCTCAACCGCTCAGCTCTGTTAAATTAAAATTAGTAAATATTTTTTTGTCACTTTCTTTTTTAAATATAATGTGGGACTGGCTAACCATATTCTGCATAGTGCTGAACCTGCAGTGTTTATATGTTTCTTTGTAAAGCTTTGTGTTACTTTTACCTCTTGTTCGAATGCATTTTTGACTTGCTGTGAAGCACTTCGAAATACCCGGTTGTTGAAATGTGTAATGTAAATAAACTTTCCTTGTCACAATATATCAGTTTTGTTTTTATTGCTTCGTTTATGCAGCCAAAAAAGATCTTATGAAATCCAAACTGGCGTGCATGTTTATGTACGTTCAGAGTTTGGGATGGGGTTACACTGTTGAGTCATCACAGTTGTGTTCATTTAATCCGTCCACACAGTCTGTGTGTCCGTCACAGACGCTCTGTCGTGGGATGCATGAGCCGTCAGCACACCTGAGCTCCTGCTGCTCATGGCAGGCGGGCAGAGAGTGACCTGCTGCACCTGAAGCACGTGCACACAGTTTACTGTTACTGTGCAGAATGTCAGCCGGTAACATAAAATGACTAATCAAAGACAACAATAATGGCAAATTAGGCATCATTATAACTTGTACATTAGATCAAAAATAATATTTCCAACAAACAAGCCTCCAAAAATTGAACAGGCCAGATAATAAAAATGATCAAAAAATGCTTATTCATTGTTTGTTTGTTTGTTTTTTTAAAGAACCATTTATTGATATATGTCGTAAAGTTTACAAATTATGACACGACCAATATGAGATTTTTGGGGCTGATGCCGATATTAGGGGGTAAGAAAATTCCGAAATCCGATTTAATCGCTGATATTCTATATATAATATTTTGAATGTGGTTATCAAATACGTGTGACATGTAATGGAGGCAAGATATCTAACAAACTTTACTCCAAGCATCATTGCACCAAACAATACAAACTTCACTTATTATCAATTAAATAAGGGACCGCCGTCTGTTGGACAAATTACATGATTACACCATTTTAAATCACTAGTCCAAGTATTTTTTTTTTCAGCCTTAAAAAACTGTTTTAATATCGGCACTTATCGGCAAACAAATATGCCGGCACCGATATATACTCAAATATCTGCAATGGGCCAACATCAGATGATAATATCGGTAAACCAATATATCTGTCTGGTCCTACTACAAATGGAAAAAAACAGTACTTTTCTCTGCGTTTGTGTGCTCCCCATCCATGTTCCATCACATTATACACCATAAAATCAACAAAACTGCATAAAACTGAATGTCATTCATATCAAATCAAAGTGCTTCTGTCTGTGAGCATGTTGTTCAGAATAATCTGATAAACCACGTGTTCAAAAATTGGATTTTATTCATTTCTCCAACTGATTAAATTTGGTGTAATTGAACTGACAGAATGACACCATAGTGTTTCGTATTACTGTTTTTTAGGTCGGATGACATCTCTCTGTTTTCCATACTCGAGCTATCTGTGGACAGATTTTACCTGCAAATATTTCAGTCCAACCATGAAAATTAACTTGCACTCGGTTTAAACTGTAACCGCTTAGCCTTCTGCAATGTTATTCATTTGTTTACGAGTCCGAAACTTGGAAGCCAAGCCAAAGATCGAGTTCACTGCAGTTCACACTGCAGACGGACTTCATTCAAACTGACAGTCTGCTCGACAGCGTAAACTCTGTTCGTCCCGTCATTAAACAAACAGCTCGTTCATTTCACACACGTGCAGAAGTGATGCGAGCATCTTACCAGACATGAAGAAGCAAGTCAGAGCGACCATGAGGAGAAAGAACGTTGAACCTCCAAGGTGTCCCATGCTCGATGTCCTCCAGTGCACCGCATCGCACGTGTCGCGGGAATATGACGCAACAGCAGCGCTTCAGCGTGTAGGGCTGCTGCGAATTACGATAAAAACCGGTAATACTTCTTCATGCCGTCATAGCTTTCAATGTTACTGTCTCTGTTGTTATTCAGTCCCCCACAATTTCTTTCCTTGACTAGTACTGACTTCTTTCAGAGACTTTATACATGCTAAGTACTAAAGATCCAGATAAACCTCCTGAGTGAATGTGGTGAGTGTCACATCTTGCATTTTTAGGAAAGTCAGATTTTAGTTCAACTAGGAGAGACTTAATTTTTTCTCAATGAACAATTATTTTATTGACAAGTGCACAAGAATGTTGACATACAAAAATCTTTGGCGATTACACCCCATCCTGACATCTACATTTTTTTTAAAAAGGGGTTGGTGGTGGTGACGGATGAAGATTGCTGAGATCTGGGTGAGAGGAGGAGGAGTGGGCTTCTGGTGAGGGCAGTCTCTCCCCTGTTGCCATTAGGGACAAACAGTCTAGATAAGTTAGCAAATAGTCTAGTTTTTGGTCTGTGTCACACCTTGAATTGTTTAATAGGCTATAGAGGAGATGTGAATTTCGTTCAGAATTTGCGACACGAAACTAAAACAAAATCCCGCATAAAGTCATCTTTCTGCAGATTTACTACTCTTTGATACAGGCCTATCCTTCAGTAAACTAATGGCTGTTTCCAGCAGGCTTCCTAACTTTAGGTTACAAAGGTAACCCCGGTTCTCTGATAACAGGAGTGAAGTACCTCACTATGGGAAACACCCTCTGCGTTGTCCTCAGAAGCCCAATACCATTGCACCTGCCCAACAGGCTGGTAGTCATGACGACTGCATCAAGAGGAGGGTCTGTCCTCTCCCTATACAGTGTCATCAGTTTATTCAAAATAAACACACCTCCTTCTCGCTTCACGCAAGGAGAGTGGTCTGATGACATTCCTCACTCATATTGTCAGAGAACCGGGGTTACCTTTGTAACCTAAAATTCTCTTTCAAACATTTGCTTGGTATCTCACTATGGGGATATACTGACTCTTGTATTGCCAGACGAGCTTATATTGAAGACCAGCTGCCAACTACTGGACTAAAGAATTGCGACCCTCAGCAGAGCCCACCCTTAGCACAGTATGTGCCAAGGGGGCAATAACATCCAGCTGATAAAACCTTTCAAAGGTATGAGGTGAAGCCCAACTGGCCGCCAAACATGTATCTTGGATAGACACGCCTCTGAACAAGGCCCAGGATGGCGACATCTTCCTTGTAGAGTGAGCAAATAGACCAGCCGGGGCCTGAAGCCCCTTGCTGCCATAGGCCAAGGAGGGGGCCCCAACTATCCAATGAGAATTGTATTAAAATTTTCTTGTGTTCAGACTAGTAGAAAAATTTGTACCTTGACATGTTCCTACTGCTGACTTCCTGCAGTCTTCCTCAGAGATGCCACATGATGTTGCTGTGACATCCTGTCAGCTATAGGTTGTCATCCTTCCTGGATAGGTGTTTTGTAGGTGCAAACTTTTTTACTACTCTGAACACAAGAAAGTTTTAATTCAGTTAGAAGACGTTAGAAAAACCTTTATGGAATATCCAATGAGAAAGTCGCTGTTTCATGACAGACTTATCAGTGAGAGGTTTTGCCCATGACACAAACAGCTAATCAGTCTTTGTAAACCCTCGTGTTTTGTCCACATACATGCGGAAAGCACTTACTGGGCACAACAGCCACCTACCTAAGTCTTAACAGATCAAGTCTGTTTTGAAAAGAGATCTGAGACGCGTTCGTAACCCTTCATTACATAAGCTGTGTATTTAGGCTAAACTCTTCTCTACTGATGTGAAGTCTTGATCTTTTCTCTCTTCTTTGCTCTATGCGTGATTTGACTGAAAGCCAATGATAATGGGCCCATAGGGTCTTAAAAAACTTCAGAATGTCCTTTTTATGTACCAAAAGTTTCAAAACTTCAGCACTCTAAAAGCTGCAAACAGTGACACCCTGCGGTTTAAAGAAGTTGTAGCAGCCCTTTAACATCTGAGCGAGTTTAACGTGCAATAGAGGTCCAAGAAGCCAGTGTGTTTCCATCTGCAATACTTTTGTTCAGACATGATGCAGCTAATGCAGATGGTAATGTACAACATTTTACTGTAAAATCAATCAGATTGCGCAAATTGCATACATATAATTTTTTTACCGATATGAAATAATACCATATTCATTGATGTAGTTTAGTTCATGTCACTGTGAGCTCACGCCTTTTAATTTTAATATTTCTGTAACGTTTCATGAGTCATGAGATCTGAGTGTGGAGTGATACTCACTGAATCAGAGGATGTGTTGTGTGATCTGGTGTGCATCACCATATTTCTTTCTTATTCTCTTATCATCCCACTAATGTGCCCATTTCACAGCATATAGCTGCAAAACATCCAAAAAATTAATTAATCTACTGACAGAAACAAAAATTTAACACAAACCTGAAGCTTTGAGTGCTGCTGGGTCACTGAAGATTAAAATGATATTACACTAACGCAAGGTAAGCTGTTAAAGTACGTCCAACTAACCAACCTCACTGTATAATTTACTTCCATGACTGTGTGTTAGGTGGTGAGTGTTTTCATTTTATCCCATTACACCATTTGCAATAATCATTTCAGGCCATTTTGATAGAATAAAATGGCTTTATATGAAATATACATGTATACATATATACATATAACTCTGTGTCTCGTGAGAAAAGCTGCACACTGAGGGGCTACCATTCGTTGAAGTCACACATCTCAGCCTACTGATACTGTTGGACAAAACTTTTGGTTGGACAAAACAAACAATATGAAGGTGTTACTACTTTGAATATTTCCTCAATCACTACTATTCACACTCAGAAGAAGTATTACCACCCCTTTCAGGTACAGCGCACAAGTCATCTCAAACAGTACTGACCTGCAGTTTTCAATTACCTGAAACAGAAATACCACAAACGCTGCATGTGTTACAAGAGCTGTATGACTCACCTACTTTCCAACATAGGCCATGAACTTATCAATCACTCAGAGATGCATCAACTACATCACAAAAGCAATTTTCTTACACCACACAAATCTTTAGCAGGTTCATCATAAAACTGCAGAAATCATTTCTCAAACCTGCTTCCAAACAACAGACACCTGAATTATCAATTTTCATGGGAGTTTACCAGCAGTATTTACAATCAGCAAATTAAAGGCAATTTTGCTTGTGATGGAATTGAAAATATTTGCTTATTCAGGATGGTTTCCTTTGGGGAGAAAGTGGAGGATCACTTTTTCAGTTCATAATATGAGCAATAAGATGAGAGGGACAAAAGACGTTAAATAGAACACATTTTATTCACATTTTCTATTATACAGGAAACAACCAACAGATGACATGGTCAGGCCTCTACAGCAGGTTTGGATGGAGCATTTAGGTTGTTGATGCTGAAGGACTTAATCCTGCTGCTCAGAGGTACGGCTGGTCTGTGGAGAGGGACGGCTCCTTGTACACAGAGCCCGGAGTCACTGGAACCTTTGGGGTCTCAGCAACTTCACTAGAAGCAATCAAAATAATCACAAAATACCAAAGTTACTGAAGTACTTCATTACAGACAGAATATTTCAGTAACCAGCAGTACGCAAGTTTTTTTGAAAAAAAATTAGCTTTTGTATTTCAGTTGTAAGAGCTTTACTGTTCATATTAGAAGATCAATAAATATCAGTAAATCAGTAAGATCAACAAGTCAAGGCATTTGAGCATTTATGGCAGATTTATTCAAACAGCTCATTAAATGTGTGTGTGTCACAACAATGTGCAGAAATCTCTGATATACATTATAAGATGACTGAAGTGCCCACAATGCTCTTAAAGAGTCGCTGTGTAAGATTTATGGTAATCTATGGCAGAAACTGAAAGCAATTTTAATAATTATTTTTTCACTGGTGTATAGTCTTTTTTATTCGTGTACAAAAAACCTTAAAATAAGAATAACTGTGTTTTAATTATCTTAGAATGACCCTCTTAAATTACCAGAGTCCTGCATGTTGCCTCCCCTATTCTACGGTAGCCCAGAACAGACAAATCAAACACTGGCTCCTCGTAAGGTTTTTTGTGAGTTTCGTGGCCAGAGCGGGAGTCAGGCAGAGCGATATTCATTTGCTTGCAGTCATAGACTTCATGATGAATCATGGACAGGGCCGTCGTGATGGCACCTATGGGTTTGTGGACTACTGTCTTGACATGTAAGCTTTGTATTGTGACTGTCAACATTTCGGTTCATGAAGCCACAAGTGACAATATTTGACAAGAAACTCACTCAAAGTGGACAAGCACTTATGCATAACTGCCTTCGCTTTATTTCAATCTACAACAGAGTCACAGCTAGATGCCGCTAAATCCTTCAAACTGGACCTTTAAATGAATGTGGCAACATATATGCCAACTTAAAACATAACTATTACCACAATCTAAATCAGGTTGTTTACATGACTGCTATGCCATCTTACTCATATTACTGCCTTTCTTGTGTTGGCTTACTGCAGGTCAGAACAATATTTTTCTGTTATTAGTCCGCTGTCATTGCACATTTAATCCGTGCTGTGACGGTTTTATTAAGCTACCCATGACATTTAACCACAGGAAGTGTGTAAGTCACTCGTAAGTCAGACGCTGGTTTAAATGCACATTTAGAAATTTTCATCACATTCCAATAGTTGATATGACTGCTCAAATATCTTAGGAGCTGCTGGTGTTTACTGCAGAATAGATAAAATACACTTACCATCAGCTTTTAGAACTCACTCTGTGATCGTATATTAACTTGTAAGGTCACAAACAAAAATGCTATTCAATAAAATAAAGGTAATCAAGCCCTGATCATCAGGTTCTCTTTTTTCACTTAACTTAAATAAAATTAAGTCAGAAAATGATTGTAAATGGCCTCATTTATATACTGTAGCACTGTTATCCGGAGTGCTTTCTAGTTTGTCTCTCATCCCCACACACACACACACACACACACACACACAAATGGCCCAACAATTATGAGCAATTTGGGGTTTGATGTCTTGTTGAAGGATGCATCTGTGTGTAAATGACCTTCTGATTGTCTTGAACATGAAAATGCATCAACTGAGTGTTTTACCTGCCAGCGGTGAGAGCCTTTTGTGAAGACATGACGACTGTGGCGGGCACTGACTCTCTGCGTCCATCTCTAGTGTAGTAGTAGTTGCTGGCATACTTGTGGCTCGGGCCTACTGGCAGTTTGGGTGGTGGCTGTGTCCTACAAAAAAAAAAAACAAAACAACGCATTTTAGTGCAATTGAACTTTATGACAGCTGTGTGGAGAGCTTAAAAGGTCAGTCCACGAGTGATTTCCCCTGAGATGGATTTCATTATTAGCCACAGCCTCTTCCACAGTTCACCATGTGGTAGCAGGTGATGCCTGAAAGGATAATTTCAAGGCACATATTGCCGTAGTTGGTCCATTTCAAGTAACAAAAGTTAAATCAACTTGTCAGACACTAAATTTCTAGAGATGACCTCTCATGGAAAGTGGCACCGGCTACATCCAGATGTTTCAAGTTTAAACCCTGATTAGCTGACATCATTCAGTCACCTGTGATTCAACCTTAGGGATGCAACAGATCTGAACTAGGTGTTCGTCAGGGCAGGTACAGTTACTGCTCAAAGGTGAGACAAACTACACCAACACATCACTAATAATCTGGCCTCTAAGTGACAAGTACACTGTTTTGTGGAAAATCTAACAGTCTTACCTCTTTGCAACCTCCTCATATCTCAGCTGCAGTTTGGCTTGCAGGTCGTGCTGCAAAAGAAACATACTTGGGTTAACCATTTATATTTTTAAAATACTCTATTTATTGTAAAGCATATTATTAAAACCGACTGGCAAATAATTACCGTTTACATGTTACGTTAACTTAGCTAAGCTACAGCTCGAACGGCTAACGTTACCTCGGAGAAGTTTACAAGAATTTCAGCCTTTAAATTAGCAAGTTTATAACAAATCACTCTGGTATCCAAATTTTTTCCACCACAACAACGTAACGTCCCGGCTAACATGTAAAATTTATCGGTGGTCGCGTGTCTTACCCCAGATAAAAAATTTCGGAGCCTCTGAATGATTTTCGTAGCAGTCGCCATATTTGCTGTTGTGAAGGGCACGAGACTTCTTCTGGGAAATATCGTTTGCTGAGCACGTTACTGACACCTGGCGGTCTGGAAAGGAAACTGCGCCATTGCAAATGTAAACATTCGCCTCACCAAAGCATTGTAGCATATTTAATCGTACCTGTGACTGACTATTGGTTCTAGATCAAATAATGGAAAATTTACTTTCAAGTCAAGTATCCCCTGAAACCTCTAAAGCCTGTTACAACCTGCATGTAACCTAATTATTGTCCCACATGTGTAAAAGCACTACTCTGTATGTGTTAAACAGCGATGAAGCACATAAAACTCAACTACCAGTGGAGTCAGACAGGATGAGCCAAAGAGAAATACAAATTTTATTTGTTGCACAAGAAAACACAGTACAGGGGCGAGTCGCCCCGGGCGACAGCGCCGTTATACCATGCAATCAAGTATTACAGATGCGTGCTTGTCTCTCATGCAGCATGCACTGAACAGAAGAGTCCACAGGAGAACACATGCACATGTACAAGTCTGACCTGCCAGTTTGTTCTTTATGAGTAAGTTTAACACCAGCTGAGATTCTTGTCTTTGCTGACCTCCAAACTGTTCGGTTTGGTAAACGCAGGTGCACAACGGACGTAAAGCTTTCAACCAGAAGGGATCAGTTAAGCATTAATTACATTTACATTCACATAAGAAACCAGGTTATGTGGAGAAATCAGGTACACATGCACTGCAAAAAGGTTTCCTGTAACAGCATTTTGGAAGTATGACTAGCATATTTTCTACGTTGGTGATCTACTCTTTTACACAAAGCCTTCGTATAGTAAAGTATCGGTTGTCCCTTGCTGTGCGAAATCTGTGTTAATGGAACAAATAGTGTTAACTGGGCTGTTAGTTGCTAGCTTGTCTGACTTGTATTCTACTTTTTTTTACTTACAGAAACACTGTTTTTGTTTATTCATCCCTGTTTGGCATGTCCTTCATGCCACATGTGCACATGTAAAAAATAAAGCAGCTTCAGTGTACACACCAGCTTTTTTTCAGCAGTAATCTAGTTGTGTTTATCAGGTGTGACATCTCTGAAAAGAGGTCATTTCCAAAAGCTGACGATAAACCAGTTACTTAAGTGCATGTAAAACACTAAACGCCTCTCAGCTTGGTGCTAAATAACTCTTCATGAACAGTTTCAAGAGAACAAAACAAAAACAGATAAGTAAGGACTACGCATCTTATTTTCTTTTGTGTTATCAAAGAGGGAAGTTTCATCATATACAGCCACAGGATATAAAATGTCTGTACAGTACACAGCATGGTTGTTTGTTGTAAACAATTCTGTCAGACTGCAAAAGTAACTGAGCTGTTGAGTGACACCCATCTCTCCGTGCTGACATGATAATAGCATCCTGTAAAGGTGTCATCATGAGATTTAAGAATTCAATTTTGTTTTTTAAAAAGGAGGAAGAAAAAGGACTTTAGTAACACATCAACAATTCTGATTTTAGGAACAGAAGACTTGACAGAAAGTTGGTACAAAAACCAGCAACAGCCACTGATGAAAAGACAAAAAAAAAAAAACCTGTGGAGTACATCCAGCCGGTGCTGGCTGTGAAATACTGTTTTGAATCCCAAAAAAAAAAAAAAAAATTCCATTACCTCAAGGCAGACTTCCTGACATCTTGAAGCCTCTAATTGTCATTGTGCATATCATGTCCATCAAAACACTTTTGGAAATATACATCCGTGTTATCAAAATATACATCAATATTTGTACAAAACAAAGACACAAAACATTTGTTCAAAGAAGCCCTGGGTTTGGATTCAGTGTAAGGGTTTCCTTCAGCCATTTTCAGGTTACCTTGAGCATTCACTTACAAAATTCATGTCAAAATACATTAGTGCACTTGATGTAAAGATAAGATGTAAACATCACTACACAGTAAATTAAGCGGGAAGAGGTCTTTTAGGCATGGTAACTCTCACATGCTCATGTGGAGAAAACAATGATGAAAGCTACGGTCTCAGGAATAATACACGAGATTCCAACACATTCCAAGGTACAAAATATCTTGATACTATAAGGAAAGAGATAAAAATAAATAAAAAGGATGTTTGGAAAAAAAAAAAGATATTCCCTCCAGGCTCTGAAGAAGAAGCAGACTTTGATTTGGCTGCTCAGTGTTCTTCCTGCATATTGCATGCTTTTAGTAAGAGTTATTAAAGAGACGCAGAGGCATGCTGAGCCAGCGTTCACAGACATGAGCAGGAGAAAACAAATTCAAACTAACTAAAGATTCCTCTATGATATGGAATCACATCGGGTTTATATCGAGTAGCCACAAAGCAGAATGTTTCATGTTCTTCCACTTTCCATTTTTGTTTTTCTTTTGTCCACAAACCAGTGAACAAAAATCCTCCTTAGAAGCATCTTAAAGTTGAGATTACAACTGACATCTGTCTTCAGAGATATTGCTCAGATGATTCTGCACTGACACCACAGGATATATATTCTCCTTTTACACCAGTTCTACAGCTGATTGCAAAAGCCGTACTTGGACAGAGTCAGCGTGGAATTTTACACTGCACTGACTTGTTCCACATTTAGGAGAACGATGCCATGACTGAATTCACACTGCAGAAACATGATCAACTAGTATTTATTTCTCACAAGAGAGACAAAGTTGTCACAGAAACATGAGCCACAAAACTAAACTTCTCATGTCATTTGATGTCCATCTCATGTCAGAAAACCTTCATTCAGAGCCTTTTCTTTCCCCGACGAGTGATTGTTTCAGTACACAATAGTTTTCCAATATGTAAGAATTACAGCTGTGCAAAGATTCCTTCCTTTGAGAAAGTCTTAAAGTTGAGCAATTTTTTTTCCCCCTGTACGCTAAGTAGTGCTTCATGGATTCGTTTTATTCTAGGATGTAGGGTTGTTAAAGGCTGAAGCAAAGTGGCAACACCATCAGTTTTGTTGTAAACTGTAGATAAAACTGAAGAGTCCGGCTGCCAATTAATCAGAAAATGAGACGTCAACCATGTTGCTCACAGTGTGAACCAGAGGTTATTCTTAGGTTTATAGTCATCAAGGGAAAAGCAGTTTGACACTACTGGAAGCTGCACTGTTCGGATCCAAGGTGACACTGAGAAGAAAAAAAACAAAAGCACAACTTGAGTTTCTAAATAAGGTCTTTCTACCTTTTGGTCTTCAAAAATTATGCCCAGCATTATCGAACTACTCTGTATCACCACTATTTAAAAAATAGACATTCATTTAAAAAAAGAAAAAAAAAAAAAAGTCCAGACATGTAAAACCACATTTTATGGATACAAAATGTTGAGCCTTGGCTATTCAACCAATGAGAACTTCCCCTCTGTCCCTGTT
>JAPZDX010000020.1:11051223-11062338 GCA_029783625.1 Naso annulatus | reverse complement strand
CCAGCACACACACACACACACTTTTTTGATGACTATTTCACTTAGTTCATACGCTTTTTTTCATTTGTAGTTTGCAGCATTTTAAACATAAAATCACAGACGCTTTTGCATAATTTGTACAATGCTTGTAATTTGAAACATTTTCCTATTATCCCAGACCAGGGGTCTGCAGTCTGAGGCTCTTGAGCCTCATGCGGCTCTGTTGCCCCTCTGCAGTGGCTCTCTGTGGCTTTGACAAAAAAATTACATAGAAATAAATTACAGTTATAGTATTTTTACAGTGGTTTTCAATTTACATGTATAAGATGTGTCTCTGCTCCAACACACCTGATTCAAATGAACGGCTCGTTATCAGACTTCAGCAGAGCTTGATGACGAGCTGATCCTTTGAATCAGGGACACATCTGAAACAGGGCAGGGAGCCCCAAGAAACAGGATGGAAAAATACTGTACCACTGTGTTCTCTCGAATGTCTATGACAAATTTCTCCCAAAAGATACGATTGAAGGTTTATCTTATCTTATCCTAAATGAACTTCATGAATTTTCACAAACACGGGGACTCAAATAGGTTTGTTCAAAGTTCAAGTAACTTGTAAGCATAAATAACATACTGTTAAAAATGAATAAGTGGTCATTTCAGCCCATTAAAAATAAAGATTTGCTAATTTAAATACTAAAAGTTGTGTACTTTCATTATGAGGCTCAAATATGTTTTGTGGCCTTAGACAGATTTTGATGGTGAGGAATGGGGGCAAAATGGCTCTTTTTTTGGTAAAGGTTGCTGACACCTGACCATAACCTTCATTACTCAGTGCAGCTTTTTGTACATTTGGACTTTTATTTAAGTCCTTCATTTTTATCATGCATGAATCCCTACTTTAGTCTGGAAGCAATATATATTAAGCATCTTGTTGCATAACAATAAACACAAAGGAAAAAGTGAAAAAATCAAAAGCAAATGGGGCTTGCAAAACCCAAGACACATACATAAAAAAACGGATTTGCAGGAAATATATGACAAATATTCTAAAATGTATATATAATTTTATCTTATCTCGAACCCCGAGGGAAAAAGCAAGATCAACGACACGCTAACGTTACTTTCGTGCTGCTGATCGTGCGTGATGACGACACCAGGAGGCCCGAACGTAGTGTGTAACGTAACATTCCATTGAGAAGAAGAGGGAAAGATGGCGTCCTCTAACAATCCTCGCAAATTTAGCGAAAAAATCGCTTTGCATAATCAGAAACAGGCGGAGGAGACTGCTGCGTTTGAAGAAGTGATGAAAGACTTAAACATCACCAGAGCTGCACGGGTAAGACTCGCGCACCCCTGCTGCTGTTTACATGTTGTTGCATCGTTGTTTGGCAGCTAGCGAACGCTGCGGATATAATGTTAACTTAAATCTGAACGGTGGGATGCTTACCAGTAATGTTACTCAGTATTAACGTCCTCAGCTGCTAGAGCTCAGCACCACCGAAGTATGTTTTCATCATGAATGCTAAAACTGCGCTAGCGCTATTCAGATAACGTTAGCGTTACATCAAGCTGCTCCAGTGCTAACGTCACATGAACTGTCATAGCTAGCGTTAGGTTGCTGAAGCTGTGAATAATTTGCACCTGTGCTCCGTGTGTGGCTGGCTAAACAGTCACTGCTGTCATATTATTAGCAAACAAATCTTCTGACATGTAAATCACAGTGTAACAACACAAGGAACGGGAGGTGCCAGAAGCCAAATTGGAGTGAAATCTCTGTTAGCATTTGTTAGCCAGTCAGACGTTTGCCAGCCTTGCCAGCTGTTTTTCCCCTCCGTTTGTCTAACTTATCCTTTATTAGCTTGACGTTACCTTACGTTAGCTTGGCAGCATATTAGCTAGCTGAGAAGAAGAATTAGACTTGTGGATAGAAAAATTATCTCTACAACTCTTAACAAACCAAATGCCTCGGTCTCAGCTCCATCTATAGCAGTTTAATTTACCTGTAACGTTAGTGTGCGCACGTCGGGGTAACGTTAACGTTAACTTTATAACTTTCTCGCGACAGCGTTAACGTCATTATTAGCGTTATCGTGCGATGACTTAAACACTGTGATTGCAACTAATTGTTATTTCATTATCGATAAATGTGCTGATTATTTTCCACAATAGATTTTCATTCTTTAGCAGAAATGATAAGTCATTTAGTTGATTGCCCATTGATGGAAATAATGGATATAATATTGGTTATTATCGAAATGTAACGTTATTGTGCTAAACGTAGCAGAACCAGACATTTTGGCAGTTGTTTCAGACATTCTCTGCTCTCATTTGTTTTATAAAATTGTATAGTTAATGTTTTGGGATTTGCGACCATTGGATGGACATGGACACATCAAGCAGTCTTAAGTGTTGGCTCCAAAACATTTTGACAAGCATTTTTTTTCCCTTCATTTTCTCACATTTTGGTGACTGAACAATGAAATAATCGAGAAATAATCCATTGATTAAACAGTAATAAAACTGTCATAGTTGCAGCTTTTGTTTGCTCTGTAAATCCAAGAAGAACTGTGAAGTACTTTTTTTTTTTAAATTACTTTATATCAGTACCGTTAACTCAGGTTACAGTCATACGAAGCAGAGTATAGCAGTAAATCTTTAGGTTTTATTTTTTTTTGACAAGAGACGGTTTGGAGTTTTTACTTTAAAAAATGAAACAGTTTATTACTTAGAAAAAGTATTGCTGGTGGTCATTAAATCAATTGATCAGTGTCAGCCCCCCTAAAAAAGGAACATTTTGTTGCCAGGAAACGTTTGGGCTAATTGTTGGCCCTGTTGCTGGAAATGATGCCCACTTACCACATGCTGCATCAGTGTAAACCTGAGCTGTACTGTCATTTACTGCAGGGAAAAACAAATCACTTGGTCAGTTTTGTGCCAGATTTCTTTGTGTTGCCATCCAAACATCAATCATCAGATTATTATCAGTCTTTCTTCAGTTCATTATTTGTAACAGAGGACTTCATCACAGTGTTTTTGTATTAACATGCATTACTTTTGTGACCAGTTCTGTGAAAGGAAACTCGGCTAATGTAATCACTACCGTTTGTTTCATGGAAAGACTGTAATTACACCAGCTGTCAGTCAGGTGTCATTCACATCAACTGATGTGATTTTTCTTTGCTATGAAAGATGTTGTCTTAGTTGTTCATGAAACAGCCAATCTGCCTGTCTCATGTTTCATTTGTCACTTTACAGACTCATCCATCTTTCATGTCACCACTGTGGACTGGCAGGTGTCATTCACTTTGAGCATCACTTTTTTTGTGGATCAGATCAATCATTCACTCATGCTGTCATGCAATTTTACTTTGCACAGTTGCAGTTACAGAAGACCCAGTATTTGCAACTAGGGCAGAATCGTGGACAGTACTATGGAGGCTCACTGCCCAATGTCAATCAGATTGGAAATGGCAACATTGACCTGCCTTTTCAGGTGAGCCCGTAGCCTTTCTCGGCTGGTAAATCAATGGTTTGTTCTCGAGCAGTGTACCTTTCCTAGCTGTTGATGATAATATTGGACAGTTATTTATTCTGTTGGTGAAAGATTGGCTCAAAATAGAGAATTCCTAAAAGATTTATTAATATAAGAAAGTCTGCAGGCTAAGTTTAGGCTTTGAAGGCAAATCAAATGTTCAGAAATGACCAGCTGGTCAGAGCTGCACAGTCCAGTCAGGCTTTTATCATGGTTCAGAAGTGAAAGGAAGCGAAAGCCAGACGTGTAATACAAGGTGTATCAGTTCTACCTTGCAATAAAATTTGGTTCCAAAATTTTAAAGAATATCATTGCTTGTCATGGCTTTCCATCTTAAAATACATTTGCCAACTCGAGCATCAGTATGGGGGGCCCATGGCTTGACTCATTTTGAAATGAACACATTTGCACCATTATCCTAAGACATTATCCTTAGACATAATTTTGTTATTTAACTAAGCTGTTTTGCTGGCCTCATTCACCTGATGTGTTCACTGTAGAACTCTGTGCTGGATACCAGTCGGACAACCAGGCACCACGGGCTGGTGGAGCGTGTTTATCGTGACCGGAACCGCATCACGTCCCCTCACCGCCGACCGCTGTCAGTCGACAAACATGGACGCCAGATATCCTTTTTGTTTTTGGAAGCATCTGATGTTGAGGATGTTTTAACTGCAGTCATTATCGCTTTTGAAGCTTCAGAGGCTGCTGGAACATTTTTCGGAAGACTTGCACCTGACTCTGTTGTTATAATTAAGTTGGCATGGTTAGACACATAACACTCTGAGTAGGTTTTTGAAGTGTTAACATAGTCTTCGCCTGATTTACTGCTGCTCAAGTGCTGCTTTAATTTACTTAGAATCCAAAAAGCTCACGGAAAGAAATACAGTTAATTTCATCACAGCTGTTACTTTTATATTTTGCAAGACAAACTTGGATTTTAATTCATACTTGGGGATTTAAGTAGTATGAACTCCTCCAACTCTGGCTTTTCATTTACTAAAAAACCCTTGTGCCCTCCCTTGACCAATTTTTGGTCAAGGCACATTTTTTTGTCCCCACCCTCCATCAAACCAGGATACATTCTTCCAGGCTTTTTCGCCCTCCTGTTTTGAAAGCATTTTAATGATTATAAAAAAAAGAGAAAAAAACCCCTGGAGGAACAGATCAAAAATCCAAAAATAATTGAGACGAAAAACCTCCAGGAATCCCAAGGAGGGCACAAGGGCCATGCAACAATACCGGCTGGGCTAACATGACAAGCATACTTTAGGTAACAGTCCATAAACAACAAACTGCCAAAGATTTCCAGGAGAAATTTACGCCTTTATATGTCAAAATAGTTTCTGTAATTACACGTATCACCATAAATGCAACGTGAGAATGAAACCAAGCCATGCCTCGAATGGGTTTTAAAGAAAAAAAAATAAAAACATCAGACCTCGTAGTGAAGAACTGTAGATTGTTCCTGGTTCATATGCAATATGCTTTGAACAACAAGTGATGCAAATTGTTTGTTTTAACACACGTATTGAGAGCTGATGTTGAATTATACCATTCATTACAGTCTATAGTTACGCTCCTGTTGGGAAATATTTTTCACAGGATAACAAGACACAAACTGAAGCCTTTTTCAAAGTAATTCGATCACAATAACACTTGCGTGCAGTCATTTATTATGTACTAGGTCTAATAGGTCGAATCAGCAAACAGGCACGAAGCTATGGATTAACTGAGATCTATTTCTCATCCCCTCTGCTTTATCAGCCTTAACCAAATTCACATTGACAGCTGTCCTTACAGCTCGGTTTACCTCTCCCCACCGCCAGACACTAGCTGGAGAAGGTAAGCCACCTCCCCCTCACCGTTTGCCAGAACGATAAGTAGAACAAACCAGCGGACAAAGCTCAAATGCAAAAAATTAATTACATGACACTGTGCATCCACATTGGTACAAAATCACTAATCTCCACCAAAGTGAGAGACTCTTTTTTGAGCTGTGTGATGGCACGTAAAGATCTGTAACAGAATGCAGTTTCTGGAGGATATGATCCTGCAGAATTGGCTGTCTGCCCGCATTGGAGCTTTTGGCCTTGATTTTGCTGACATCTCATCTTTCTCACACATACAGGACAAACTCGGACTCTGCCTTACACCAGAGCGCCATGAATCCGAAGCCCCAGGAGGTGTTTGCAGGGGGATCACAGGAGCTGCAGCCTAAACGAGGTAATGGAAGATCCAGTTACAAAGACATTGAGCCGCTTTTATTTATTAATGTGCGATGTACTAACGTAGGTGGCAAACCTTAGATGACATGAAAGGGTTAATGTCACAAAGAAGTATATGTAGACTCTTCATGAAATATTTATGGAGTAAATGGATACTGATGTCTGGCAAAGAACTGCTTCAGCCTGCTGGTACAGTACTCAGCCGACTGACAAGTACCAACTTCGAATGGGACTGACTCAGACTGATCTAGAGAAGAGGATCAATAATTCTTATTTTGCATGGATTATGTCTTTTATGTGTGAGGCTCTGCTTTAATGAAGCCAATGTTGGCTGGCATCCACTCAGTCTGTCTGTCTGCTGGTCACCTTGCTATTTTTAGACTCTCAGGAATCTAGTGCACAGCACAGTACTATATCTTGCTCGACTGGCCCGGAAATTGATGACTCATTCCTTGCACTGATTTGAATGATTATTATTATTGTTATTATTATTTACTTTATTTTATTTATTTTATTTTTTTGTCATTGCAAGCAACTGTGTCTTGCTGTTTCACTAATTAGTACTGCTGCTAACAGTGCCTGGGACGGATAATTCCGAGTCAAATGCAGACAAGGATGGGCAGGAGCAGTTGTGGGATGACAAGAAGGTACTGATGGGAAAAGACAAAGGCTGCGCTTGTACAGTTGTTGTGATACATGTAAACCACTGAAGATTTGCGGCTCATAATTATGTTTCTCCTTAGGATGATTCATCAAAGCCCAACACATGCGATGTTCCGGGAATCAAGTGAGTGTTTTTCGGGTCATTAGCGCCAACCCCACATTTTACATTGTCATCACATAAGAAGCACAGAATGCTTCTTAATTCATTGCTTAATCAGTTCAGTTTGAAATTTGATATCGCCTCAAAGCGTCAGCATGTCCAGTTGGAAAATATTGCTGTTTGTTTTTATGAGTTAAAACCTAGAGCTTACACTGAGTAGAAAAAAAAAAAAAAAAAACCTCAGCAGTGGAGTAATGTGAGAGGGTAAGAAGGGGTCTGACTGAACTTGTGTTTTTCAGTATATTCCCATCACCAGACCAGGAGCTGAACCCATCCGTGCTCCCGGCTGCACACAACACCGGTGGTTCGCTCCCTGATCTGACCAACATCCAGTTTCCTCCTCCACTGTCCACTCCGCTGGACCCAGAGGACACCGTGGCCTTCCCCTCTCTAAGCTCGTCCAACAGCACGGGCAGCCTGACCACTAACCTCACCCACTTGGGCATCAGCGCTGCCAGCCATGGTAATGACTACTATTTAAAAACTGTAAAACATTAGAACCTCTAAATGCGCATCTTGGGAGGATGTTTGAGCGCTTTCACGTGTCCTCTTATTTGTTTCCCTGCCAGGGATTCCCACCTCCTCTCAGCCCACCATGACTGTAACGGCACAGCGCAGACAACCGCCTGTGGTGCCGCTCACCCTCACCTCTGACCTCCACCTCCAGCAGTCCCCACAGCAGCTCTCACCCACCCTCTCCTCACCTGTGAACATCACACAGGTAAGATCCCCATACACCTGATTAAAGAGAGTGGCCAACAACTGTCTAGTTTAACAGAAGTAAGTTCAGCATGTGCTGCATTTTAAGGGACTAGTCTAAGAGCCCATGTTATCTTTTCTCAGGCCGTGCCAACAGAGTCGCTGACCCTGGAGCAGCAGCTGGCCCAGTACCCACTGTTCAACCAGCTGACGCCTCAGGCCCAGGCTCAGCTGCTCAGTGACCTCCAGAAGCAGCAGCAGGCCCTGTCGCAGGGCATCCAGCTCATTACCTTGCCAACTCTGGCCTCACCTGGTTCGGCCACTGCCAGCAGCCCCTCGCCAGACAGCCAGAGCCAGACCACCGCCAGCATCAGTGTCAGCTCGGTAAGAAACCAGGAAGTCCAGTCAGAAAGTGGAATGCAGAGGAAACTGTTAATTTGTAGAAATGACAGGGACCATTTTTCTGATTCTTAAGCTTCTGTTCATTTTGTCACCTGGTTAGTCTGAAAGTTCTTCAGTTGCCCTGAAAACATCCCAGTAAAACTTTTTACAACCTTTTTTCTTTTTTTTTTTAATAAGACTTGGCTTTATTAGACTCACTTCGGTAGGAGGAACACAACTTTACTCTCAAATACCAGAGTATAATATCTTTTACTCAGTTTTCCTCTGTTATCTCTCTGCTTTTGTGTGGGTTAAAACATGGGTAGTTGCTTTAAACTTGTGTGTGCTGTTCAAGCTAGAAATTGGATGATGTAAGCGTATAAGATACAGAAGTACACCTTTGACTATATGAAGCTACAACCATTAATATTTTACCATTTTAGAGTTGCACCACATGTTCCTAATCTACAGTCATGTTTTCCAAAAGTGTAGAAAGGCTGTCCAGCCACAGAGATGTCCCTCAGTTTATTTGGTGGTGATTGGTAATATTTCCCAATTATACACACTAAACTCAATGAGCAGAGCAGATCAGAGCTGATGCCCTCACACGTCCCCTCCTTTGAGATTTGTTTGTGACAGGCATGAAGCTTAGTGCTAGCTAACCCTCTTCCCTCCAACAGTACCGCAATCAGACTGGCTCACCAGCCACTCAGTCTCCAACCTCCCCAGTCTCCAATCAAGGCTTCTCCCCCGGCGGCTCGCCTCAAGTAAGGGCCCAGCCACCGAGCTAGCTGCTGTTTGGGGAAGGGCTTTGCACCTGGGGGAAAGCTAATTGTAGTGGAGTTAGGCTGCTTTTCATTCTTAGTATCAGCAGTTAACCACTCACGGTGTCAACCGCTGCATAACTCATTTCTTCATCACCACTGTCACTGTTCACTGTGTGCATGTCAAAATGGCGATAGTTTGTTGATGGAGGCCCTCCAGTTGTTGTTCTTGCAGTGTCAATCTTTTAAACAGTAAAAATCAAGTCCTTTTAGTTGGAACCACCACACATGATTGAGAGATGTTCGATATGGATGAGTTTTAGTTTCACAAGTGGTCTGAGATTGTTTGCTTCCAGAATTTGAACATGAACTGAATGACTGAATGTGAATTTTAGTAAAAATAACATTTAAAATTGATTTTTTTTCTCATGTCTTGGCAAGTATGAAGTATACGAGCAGTAGTGTTGGGCGAGATGGACCAGCGTCATGTCTCGGTATTTTCAGGCTAAATGGCGGTGCTCTAAGTTATTGCTGGCAATTTTTAAACAAAAAAATTAAAATATGGAACTTCAGAATATATTTAAAAGTTATTAAATGTGGAGAATAGTTATGCACATTTTCATGTCATGTCATTTGCGTTACTTGATGCAAATAGACACAAATTCCAATTCAAGCCAGCCCTCAAGAAGTCAATCACTATGTTTTCTTTTGTTTTGTTGACAGTGAGGGAGAGATTGTGAGATCTGCACAGCTGCTCCTCCTGCGCCTCCTTCCTGTATACAGATTTCATCATTTTTGCTAATGAGACCAACCACTGTTGTGTCAGTGGCAAACTTGATGGTCTCAATGTTTGATCTGGCAGTACGGTTGTGTGTTGGTAGGGTTAGGGAGGGAATGTGCTCACAGAGATGGACTTTGATGTGTGGAGGTGAACTCTGACTGTCTGCAGCCTCTGGTGCCAGTGACCATATCTAGCAAAATCAGTTTCTCAGGTGTTCTTTATTTCAACGCATATTGGAGTGGAGTGGAGTAAGGTTGATACTGCATCTTTTGTGGATCAGTTGGAAAAAGGGAGAAACTAGATTTTAAAGGTACAAGAACAATGTACAACCATCTGAATTTTTAGGCTTTCATGCACTGAATAAGTCACTTCTGTTGCATTTGCAACTCAAAGGCTAATTTTAGAAACAGTTTGACTGGGACTCCACCACTAAAAACATGCCAGTCACACAGTGTTGCTGCTTTTCTCATCGCCAGAAAATGTTAAAGTGAAATTCCAGTATTTGTCAACATGGGCAGCGTTTCTGTCTTTTTGTCCGTATCACTGCTTGTAAAATGATATTTTACTCCCCAGCATAGAGATTTAGGAAACACTCTGCTCCGAGCTTGAAACAGTAACTAAACTCCATAACCACTTTTTTCTTTAATAGTGTTTTTGAATGATTCAGGTCTAAATCTTGACATTTTAGTGCAAATAAACTGACTTTTCCACGTTTCATTATAAATGCGTGTGGCAACTGCCATCTACTGGTTGAAACGCTGCTATTGCGATGCAATTTTTTGTGGCATTGCGATTGGTTGATCAGGTGAAATGTGACGTGTCTGGTGCTCGCTTTCGTCACCAACCAAGCCCTGCACCCCACCCCCTCTAAAAAGACACAACGGCTCACAATTCGGAAGACTGTGGCGAGAAGAGACCTGCCCAGTCACTTAAATGTTAATCTTTCCTATACCCTCCCACAAATCACCTAGGAAACAGTACACACATACATGCACACACCAACAGACACACACACACCACCATAGATTAGCAAGATAAAAGGTAATGCAGCCGAAACCGTGTTACTGCTCGCCACGTGTAGTGTCTCTGCCCGGTTTGACTGAGTGAGGAGAGCAAATAGCATTAATACTACAACGGCAACCCGACAAGGAAGTAACTGATCGACGGATTTTTGAACAGACAGAGGCAGGCTGCAGCGACGGAGATCGCATGTACCGTTTTTCTCATACTAATGTGTCGAGTTTAACTCAGATGTGTTAAAGAAATGAGGAAATAACCGCCTGGAGTTTAGTTTTGCTTTGTCTTTGGTAGTAGCGCATCGCTGTGAAAGTGGGGGGGATCCAGCGGAGAGAAGCCACCTGCTTATTAAATGAACTTTGGACATGTGCGAAAACTAATTTATGCTAATAGCTAAATCTAACGACAATCACGAAATACTCAAACTATACAGTTCTCCTGGTCTACTTTAAGTAAAGCTCTGCCTCCTAGTGCTGCCCGAATTGATTTTTCCGCTTTCTAGATGCATTTGTTGAATTTTCAGGAAGGAGGCACTTTAGTCAAATCTCTGGGAGTTTAGTTACCCTTTATTATCTTGTGAAGCTAACATCCGAATAATTCCAAAGACTTTGTCTTTGATTCTGACCGAGAGTGCTGCTGTTACTGTGAACTGCGGAGCAGAGTGGATCCATGCTGCAGGAAGTCAAAAACATGAGGGCATTGCTGTCCAGCTAAAGCTGAGGCTCGCACAGGAGTTTACATAGGATTAGAGTTACCTTGACCAGCTGTCGTAATGGACAAAAATATCAGAATTACACTCCGGTTGACAAATACCAGAATTTCCCTTTCAGCAGTTGGTGTGTGTTTGCGTCATGGTGAACAGGGCTGCTGTGGTCAACACATCACTGCACATTCATACTTCCATCCCA
>JAPZDX010000020.1:10913596-10925435 GCA_029783625.1 Naso annulatus | reverse complement strand
TGTATGTATTTCCTCATTTTGCACTTCAGTGGACACGGTTGGTACTGTCTGCACAAAGGAAGCAAACTAAAACATTTGTGACGCCGTATTTATATGTAACAGACACTGGAGTAGTTGTATGTGTTTGTTCCTCTAAAAACTCCTCTTGTTCTCCTCTAGTCTGTCTCGTCTCTTTGTGGATGCCCAGACCATTCTGTCCTACAGCGGAAACCGGAGCTTCTCTGGCTTTCAGGACCTGATGCAGAGTGTCCGAAGGTTGGGAGAGAGACCTGGAGCCTGGCCAAGTATTATACCTTTTTTAAATCTCCTCTTGACTCGACAGTCTGGCACAGTAGCACTTAAACATGCTGAGTGTTACCATGCACCTTATGTAGCTGACAAATAATTTTTAGAATTTCTCTTTAGAAACCGTGGATGGGCTCAGCCAGCCAGAAAATTAATTATATTTCGTTATACAGCCAGTAATGAATGAGTTGATTCATTTTGGAGGAAAAAAAGCACACAAAGTGGACAAAAGAATATAACGCTACAAACATTTTGTTGATCTTCCTGTATTTTACCACAAGATGACTTTGTTTAAACTGCAAAACACTGACAGAAGTGAAGGCTCTGCTGGGTTTGCAGTTGGTATTTTTTTTGTAACTTTTTTATAAGCCCCCGCAAGACATCTTTTACAATAAAAGCTTTGAATTCATTCAGATTTCTTTCTCTTGTTTTTTTGAGCTAGCACCGCTCCCAGACTTATCTGAGAGGTTACAGTAACGGCCAGTATGATTGGATGAATGATTTTGAACAGGTGTTGAGTGACCAGCTCATTGTGGTCATTAACTGCTCTAATGAAAGCAGTTCAGTGTGGCTGTTTTGCTTCTCTCTACAGGACAGATTAAATTACATGACTGCCCCAGTCAAACAATTACACAAAGGGGGGAAAAAAACACGTTTTCCGTGGGGTTTTGCCTGTGTGTGTGTGTGTGTGCGTGCAACAAAGTGGAAATACAGTGGGAGACATGTTGTCTGTCTGTCACTGGGCCCAACAGCCAGTAATGAATCTTACAGCCTTGATTCCAAAAAAAGTTGGGATGCTGTGTGAAATATAATAAAATAGAGACAGAAATGAGTAAGTGACACCCAGTTTTGTTTGTCTTGTGGATAAGCACATGGACATAGTGGTTTTCTCATGTGCAGTGTTACTTGTTATACTGTGTGTTTTATTTTGTAGCACTGAGCAGCACTTCGTCACTGTGTGTCCACCATAGATCTCCCAGTAAAGGAATACCTGAGAGCCAATGAGACGTTCTCAACCTTCCTTTTGACGAATGCCAGCCTGTCGCCTGACACTGTGGATCAGCTGCTGAAGGCTCGTCTCAATTTTCAGGTGTAGTTCTGGTTGTGAATCCTTGGATAACAAAATTTCATCTACAGAAAAAGAGCCAACTGAAAGCGTCGCCATGTGGCATTTGTTAAAGTAGTTCATCGCTTCTGGCACCCCAGTTCAACCCAAGTGTTTTCCACAATCAGTAAGGGGCAACAAATACAATTTGAAGTCCATTCTCAAAAGTAAAATAGGAAATGTGAATTGTTGAACTTCTTGGCCAAGTTAAATAAGAATTAGTCGAACGCACCAAAGGTAGACTGGAGTTATAAGGTTTCTGTGGAGCGACTTCTTTAACCCAGCATCCTCCTCCCTGACCACTTTCTGCATTGTACTGTTTTCCAAGCACCGCGGTTATGCAAGACTAACTATAAAGTCAACGAAAGGAAATTCATGAAAAGGAAAAATTTGGAAAAATATAAGGTAAAGGGCAGGTTTTCATACAGAAGTAGCACAGAGGAGGCTTTATCAGCAGAGATGATAATTACAGTTAAGAAGAAGTTTTATGTGTAATTTGTCTCATAGCCAAACACTGTTAAAGTAAATGGCGTGCATCAATTCTGTCTTGTCCAGATTTCTCTGGCTGGAGCTCAGATGCAGCTGAAGGACTTGGTGTGTAATGCGAGCATGTTGCGACAGTTTTTGACTGTGGACGGAGGAGAAGACACCATGAATGACCTTCAGACTCGGCTATGTAGCCTGCCAGCTGACATCCTGCAGGAGGCTGAGCGCCTTTTCCTCTCTCAGCTCGACCTTACTAAGTTTGTCACGGTAGGAATCAGTAAACGGGGAAACCAACCTTTGAAAAATCCAAATTTTTAATACAAAATACAGTTAAATACAGTTTTCTGCCTGTTCGCTGTGGTACTGAGTTGCTTGTGTATCTGATGTGCTGTTTAGCATCAGTAAATCTGTCTGTGCTTCCTGTCAGAGGGACCGTCTGATGGCCAACGCTGGAGACTTCAGGGTCATCAGTGAGGCTGTTACCTCCGTCTCACGGGAGCTGGCTGTCCTCGTTGATGATGTAAGAGCACACCAGTATTTTTCCTGCCCATCTATGTCTTGTTTGTTCAACAGACAGCCAGTGGATTGGACTGAAAATCTGCACATTTTTATTTTAATGAATAAGTCAACCGATCAGAATAAACGGTTGTCTTGTAGCAGCTTCTGCTTTTTGTATTGTGGCTCTCTGATGTTACGGTGTTCAGTGAATCTTGCAGCATTTAGCGGCTGGAAGTGGAACTTTAAGCTTTTGTTTTTCCTTTAAATGTTGTTGAGGTTGTTTCGTGTTACTCAAATTTTCTCACATGAATAAAAACATATCGTCTTCTTTCTACCCTCTTTTGTGTTTCCTTTCTCATCCTCTTTCTATCTTTTTTTCTCTTTCCTCTCTGTCTTCCTTCAGTTCTCTTCACTCTCCAGCTTTGCAGAGATGAACGCAGCTCTTCAACTTCTGTCTCCAGAGAATCGCTCAGCATTGCCCAGGGAGAGTTTTCGTGCTTTTTCAAAGATCATGTGTGGTCACCCTGAGGTTGGCGGTGAGCGCATCCCATCACTCAATTGGTATGAAGACAACGACATCAAGTCCTTCTTGGGAAAAAATGGCACTGAAGACACAGACCTGGGCCGTGACAACAACACCAGTAAGAGTCTTTAGACACTCTTTTTTTGTGAGCAGTTTGTTTGTTCTCATCCACTATGGACAGATATATTTGGAAATGTGTACTGATTTACAAAGATGAATAAATGACTTCCTGCCTAACAGCTTGAGTTAATAATTTGCTGTCTGTGTTATATCTGCATATTGCAGATAGTCATATATACATGTAAATAGAAAACATGATTTCTTGATAACTAAGACAAAGATCAACACAACGTGGCTGTCCATCAAGCTGCAGCTGAGTGTTTGTTTGTGTGTGTGTGTGTGTGTGTGTGTGTGTGTGCGCGTGCATGCGTGTGCGCGCGCGTGCGCTGTTTGTAACATTTAACCGGTTGTTTGGTCTGTTCTTTCCTCCACGCAGCTCCATTTTGTAAAAGTTTGATCCAAGGTCTGGAGTCCAACCCTCTGTCTCGCATTGTGTGGCGAGGAATAAAGCCTCTGTTTATTGGAAAGCTGCTGTACACACCTAACACTCCTGCTGTGCAACAAGTCATGAAAGAGGTATAGAGAGTCAGTCCTGTAGTTTAGAGTGAAGATGTGATTAGACGAGGAAGTTAACTTTTTGTGCAGAAGAGTAGAGACAAGTTATCAAGATTGATCTCTGCCATCCAAGTGTTTACTGACAACTTAAATACATTTACTTTAGATAGAAACTACTTGAGATGTGATTAAAACATGCCTTATTACTATTTAAAACATTTCTTGTGGTAGATTGGTATTTATAAGGCCTCATGCTTAGAGTGCAGCTAAAAGGAAAATGCTGGTTGTGTGTCTTACACAGGAGCCTGACAAACCTTCCAAAACTTACAAAGTCCTTGTCGTGGAAATCCCGGCATCCCAGACATAATGTAACTGCCGTGTCCTCAAACCTAGAATTCTTTTAAATCTTAATGGTTTTTGGATTGAAAGTGTCTTCACTTGTTGTACCTGTTGTTGTACTTGGCTGTTATAAATCAAATACATCCATCTAACCGCAAGTTGTGTCTGCTGAAGATGAACAAGACTTTCGAGGACCTGCAGATCCTCCAGGACTTGAATGATGCCTGGATGGAGGTGGGACCACGGATCAAGAATTACATGGAGACCAGTGTGGAGATTCAGCTCTTGCAGGTCTGGATCTGACTCACCAGCTGTTTTCTGTGTGTTATTTTGATCAAATCGGAGCCAAAGATCGAAATGCTGTTCTTCTACTATTGGTAGCCACCAAATATAGCTAAGACGCTGCTACTTATATTTCTGAGGAGTGTATGCGAACTTGTCAGGGATGATGCTGAATGTATTCTACAGCACCTACAGTATTTTATGTCCCTGTATTATTCCTTTTTAATGTGGACATTAATAAATTTTTAAAATGCACGTGACAGGAATTGTTGAGACGGCCAGAGGTGGCAGTACTAGTCAACCTGCGTCTGGAGAACACATCCTGGACAGCGTCACGGATCGCACGTTTCCTGTCTACACCCTCGCCAGATGCTCCCAGAAAGCCTGGTGTGCCCCCCACCTGGCTGGACGTCTACAACAACCTCAACCTCACCATCACTACTCTGGCACAAGTCACAGAGGTTCTCTCTCTTTGGCATTATTGTTTGGCCAAATATCATCGACTGAACATTCACCCGTTGCATTAGGAACAGGATTTCATGAAACAGCTGAACGTTGAAATTAAAAATTAGTTAGATGTGTAAATGATAGCATGAAATCTCAAGTCAGAATCACTTTAATTTTTCTGTTAACTTCAGCTACTTTTCGCTGTTATTCATCTTTTCTTTTTGTGCAGTGTTTCTCGCTGAACAAGCTTGAGGGGTTGGAGACCGAGGGTCAGATGATTGACAGGGCTTTGGAACTGCTGGAGGACAGGCAGTTTTGGGCGGGTGTCGTTTTTCTGCTGCCAAACTCCTCATCCCCTGACCTGCCACCCCACGTCACCTACAAAATCCGTATGGACATTGATGATGTGACCCGGACCAACAAGATCAAGGACCGGTACTGAGAAAGCTCCAAAACATTTTGCATTTATCCCCCTTTCTTTTATGTTAGTCTCTAGATTTGTTTTATTGGCATGGCAGGGAAACAGCTTTTGTTTTATTCAAAGGTTCCTTTGCTGAACACGCAACTCCGTTCTTGAGTCCTTTTGCTTTTTTCTGAAAAATTTTGACCATTTTAAGTTGCAGAATTCCACACTCAAAGAATGATACAGCATTCTTCTTTACGGGACTTGACACTGTCATTTGAAACAAATGTAAATCATTATCAGATGTTGATATTGGTGACAGCATTACTTTCTCTTGAGTTAATGAAATTTGATTAATCCCTCATCAGAAATCAGTGACATTAAGCCTAAAACTTTTTTTTTTTTTTTTAGTTTTCACGTCATGGACTTCCTCCAGCTCTTTTATTTTAAAAAACAAAAACACAGTTTTTTTGCTTCTTCCACAGGTTTTGGGATCCAGGTCCAGCGGCTGACCCATTTAATGACATGCGCTACATTTGGGGCGGCTTCGTGTACATCCAGGACCTGGTGGAGCGATCTGTTAGCCGCATCCTGACCGGAGTTCAGCAAAATACAGGAATCTACGTCCAGCAGATGCCCTACCCCTGCTATGTTGATGATGTGTGAGTTCTGTGTGTTGGAAATTTAAGTTTTACGAGCTGCACGCAGAATTCCACATGTTAATGCTGAGAACAAACAAGTACAGCGATAATCTGCTTCTGACAACCACTGAACAGCTCGTCTGGCGAGGTGGTGGTTCAGTGCTTTGCTCAAGGAATCCTTAAAGCTGTTAAATGTTCAGTGTGTAGGATTAAGGGGATCTGTTTGTAGAATGTGACAGGGACAGAAAAAAATATTCATAAATATGTTTTCATTTGTGTAAAATTACTTGAAAATTGGAAACACTGTATTTTCATTACCTTTGAATGAGCCTTTTATATCTACACAGGAAGCAGGTCCTCATCCACAGAGTCACAGTTGCACTGCCATGTTTCTACGGCAGCCCAGAATAGACAAACCAAACACCTAGACTCTAGACAGTTCTCTTTGCAATTTTGTGGCCACCTACATGCATGGAGGGGGAGGGGGAAGTAAACTAGGTTTAGTTGGTTGCAATCTGCAATCTCACCACTAGGTGCCAATAAATGTAACACACTGGACCTTTTAAAGGGAGACTGTTACTCTTTAGCAGGCCACAGTTTGTCCCTAGATCTTAATTGGACGTTTTGGCTACAGGAATAATCTCATCTATTGACTCGAGTATCCATTAATATTCATGACTCTTCAAAAACAAGAAAATGAAAAATATAAAGTATTTTAAATGAGGACATGTGTCATAAACTTAGCTGCAACCAGCAGCTCTGTAGGTCGCTCTGTTGGTCCATAAAAATCTCCCACTCTCTGGTTGCCATAGTTTTCACCCGAGGACGCTGCAGTTTGGCGTGGAGGTCAAGTGTGTGTGTATGCAGATGTGTGTTTGTGCTCATGCCAGTGACTAAAAAGGGGTGTGGCAATGGGAGTGGCTTAATGCAAAAAGGTGCATAACTTCCTAAAGGATTCACAGATTTGCACAAGATTTAGTGCAAAGGTTGGTCACGAGCCAAAGGACAGCTGATTAACTGTTTTGGCCAACCATCCCAAAGGGGGTGTGGCAGTGGGAGTGGCCTGTGACAAAAAGGTGCATTACTTCTGAACGGATTCATGTAACATGGCTAGACTTTGTAAAAACACACACATACATTTTCACTGGTCATTGCTTGCCTCACCCCGACACATTAGTCCACCCCCACCCACCCCCACCATTACTCATCAACTGTTTGTCATAGACTGCTGGTCACAGCTATTGCGAATTTGCGCTTGTTGAATAACCTTTAACAATCTTCTATTGCAGTCTTTGCACAGAAATATGAATCTCACTTTTGTTTTCTTTGTATCAGTTTCCTGCGAGTGCTGAACCGCTCTCTGCCGCTCTTCATGACTCTGGCCTGGATCTACTCCGTGGCCATGATCATCAAAGGCATGGTGTACGAGAAGGAAGCGAGGCTGAAGGAAACCATGAGGATTATGGGTCTGGGAACAGGAACGCTGTGGCTCAGCTGGTTCATCAGCAGCATTGTTCCTTTCCTGGTCTCTGCTGGGCTCCTTATTGCTCTGCTCAAGGCAAGATGACCACTCACTTTGCACAGAATATTAAAGAATAAATAAAAACACAAAAATACTCAACGGCATGCCATAAATGTAAAACTTTTCAATTAAAAGTCTTCAGTCATATTTCTAAAAGTAGTGAGAGGACAGTTGTGGAATATTTGGATGGAAAATAGTTTGGCGTTCAGATGTTTTGGGATACAACAGCTGTTTCACCTGTCTGCTTTTCGTTTGTGGTATTTCCAGTGGGGGGATATCCTTCCGTACAGCAACCCCTCTGTTGTGTTCTTCTTCCTGACGGCATTTGCCACCGCCACCATCATGCAGTGTTTCCTCATCAGCACCTTTTTCTCCAAAGCCAACCTGGCAGCTGCATGTGGGGGGCTAATATACTTTGGCCTCTACCTGCCGTACGTTCTGTGTGTGGCCTGGAGGGACCGCCTCAACACCACCCACCGTGTCCTCGCTGTGAGTTAAACAATAATGGGTTCAGTTAAAGAGTTTCTTTCTGGAATTCATCATGCACAGTTCTAGATTAAACATCCGTTTTAAGTAGCAAGAAAGAACATCATAAAATTAAAATAGCTTGTTCTGCTCTCCTCAGAGTTTTCTCTCCCCAGTGGCCTTCGGCTTCGGCTGTGAGTATTTCTCTCAGTATGAAGAGCAGGGTGTCGGCATCCAGTGGTACAACCTTCACTCCAGCCCGGTGGAAGGAGACTCCTACAGCTTCACTACTTCTATAGTCATGCTTTATGTGGATGCTTTCATCTACGCCATCGCAGCCTGGTACATCGAAGCAGTGTTTCCTGGTACGGTCATTGGAGCTTTATCTCAGCCATGAATACTGAAAGTGTAGTGTGTGATTTATTATTTATTGAGTTACATTTAGAGAGGAAGGGTAAATAGCAGCTGTGAATACAAGATGATCGTAATGTCTAATTGTAACATCATCTCTCAGCAGAGTACAAACTTTTGTTTTGAGGATCACTTTGAAAATTGCGTGAGACTGGGTTATTTGTTTTCATAGAGTGGCCTAGAAATACTTATTCAAAGATGAGCATTTAATTTAGAAATTTGAAAACCATTTTTTGACATTGATCAAAAAAATTCAAATTAAAACTCAGTGATAAACTTAATTTCTTAAATACAGACGAGTTTCTGGAGTGCCCAATTTCTTTTTCAAAAAACATTCTGAGAGGTTTTGCCTGTTAAAAGTCCCTATGACGAACTTTTAACTGGTTATGAAGCAGTCTAAATGTAATAGTGGTGCCTCGCATCTTACCTACATCAGCAAATGGGACAGTGAGGAGACTGGAGATTACTATGAAACACTTTACAGAACACAGACCAGAGGAGATTCCATTTCTGATTGGTTGTTTCCAAACATGATTGATCTGCAGCTGTTCTCTTTTTTTAATATTTAATATTTTCGTGTCTGTGGCCAAACTGGTGCTGTGAGATTAAGTGGTGTGTTTCTTTCACTCTCTTCCAAAACAAATGTGCTAGACAAGATCTTTATGACAGTACCGCTTTTGTCCAACGTGCTGCTACAATCAACACAAAATGAATGTTCCTACGAGGGCTTAAAGGAACATTTCCTCCGTTGTACCTCTGCCAGTATATCTGTAGGTTAGCAGGACAGTGAATCATGACTTACTGACGGTAGATATTAGTCCTTTGCTGAAAAACCTAACAGAGTAATGCAGTGGAATTAGTTGATCACTGTTGATACTGGACTTATTCGTACTCAGTTATCAATACATCTTAATGACTGAACGTGTTTGCGTGTGTTTTTACACCAGGTGAATATGGGATCCCTCGTCCCTGGTACTTCATCTTTCAGATCAATTATTGGGGCGGAGTTCCCCTGGAGGCAGGCATGCCGATCCCCCCTGCACCCACAGAACAGGATGAAGGTACTAGACTCTGGAAGCGGTTTCTTTTTCCTTTCTTAATTAAGCAGTTTTTCTCTTATGGTCATCTTAAGGTACAGTAATAAACATAGTTGTTTATCTTTGTCTGAAAAAGGTTTATTTACAAGCAGCAACCGGTAAATAACTGACCGCAAATCAGTTTGTTTGTGGATGTCATGTCACTGATAAGTAGCTTGTTTAATGGCCAGAGTTGCAGCATTTGTTCATTCTGCCTGGTTACAGACTTTGGCAGCTATCTGCAGTATTAGTTTTATATGTTTAAACCAGTTAACTACAAATCAAGTTAATGAGCTGATAGAATAAAGCGCTTAACTACAAGGTTTAAGAACACAAGGAAACTGAACCTGTGAGTATCTGTCAAGACTTCACTTTGCTGTGTTGGTCGAAGACCATGTCATGTAAATAGCTTAAACATGAAATGCATTTCTGTTGGGGCTGTACGATTTTGAGAAAATATCTAATTGCGATTATTTGCTCTGATATTGCGATTGCGATATGAGCTGTGATGTTGAAGGGCATATTAATTTTTAAATCATTGTTCTCATTTTTATTAATCAGCATATCAATATGATTATTGTGTGATATTTGCAAGGACCTGTACCAAACAAAGACGTTTTCTTAAGTCTGTAGAACATGATGTGTAGTCCTCGACGACTCTGCAGCACAGCAATATTTGAATTAAATGGTATTTATGACACGCTTTGCACCTATAACAAATATTGCACCTCCCTGCGATTCAAAAATTGCAGTAGGTCATGTTGCAGTTTCGATTAAATTTTGATTAATTGTGCAGCCGTAATCTCTGTCATCAGATCACATTGAACCAGAGCCCACTAACCTGACCCTGGGTGTGAGCATCAGAAACCTGGTGAAAATCTACAAGAGGGGAGCCAAACTGGCCGTCAATCACCTCAACCTGAAGTTCTATGAGGGGCAGATCACATCTTTCCTCGGCCACAATGGAGCCGGCAAAACCACCACCATGTAAGGAGCAGACCTAACTATTACCTTACGTAATATACCACCACATACAGGGCTGTCAGTCAGTGCACTTGTGTTTTCTAGCTGCGTCTTAGTGTACAGACAGTGCTGAAACAATAGCATGACAGGCTGTAACAGGGCTGCTTGATTATGGGAAAAATAATAATCACAATTATTAAATACGATTACTCATGGACTTTGAGACGTCAAGCATTTATTAAGCATTAACACTGGTGTTTCTTTTAAATTTTGCTGTCTGTTCTGTTAAATACAATTGAACTAAACCCCCCCCAAAAAAATCATACATTTATCAAAACAAAAAGTCAGTAATGTATTTAAAAAATGATAAAAATGAGGGGGGAGGGGTTGGGTGCATCTGCTGAGAAGGGGTGCCCTTGACTTACAACACAAGACAAAATGCGAGTACCATTGATGGACTCGTCATGCACCACATAAACATTTTTTATCGATTATATTGTTTGATAATCAGGGTTAGCCAAAATTTTAATTAAAAATAAAATCTGATTACTCGAGCAACCCTGGGCGGTAAACTTTAAACTAACCATGATAGAAACAGAGGGAAACTTGACGCCAGGCAGTGAGACAGGCCAGCGGGACTCCTGTCTGTTGGCTGCACTGACACTTTCTGTTCTGGTGAGTCTAAACCATTCAGCTAAACCACTTTGAACCAGCCGGTGGTACAGCCTCCTCTACTGCCATCCGGTGTGACTGACTCTTCAGCTGACCGAGCTGCCAGCAGCCCGGTGTAATGCCCTAATAAGCACACCAGCTGTTAAAAGGACCAAAGTGCTCTTTGGTGTGCTGAGACTTGATAAGTTAACTATGAGCAGGGCACTTTTTCTTTCTCTGACTGTGTGAAAATTTGTTGTTTTTATGTCATATACGATGGCAAAGGCCATTTAAATGAGTCTAAGAGGTGAACACAAGATTCAAGCATGCTGATACTGATTTGCAATAGTTTATATTAGGGGTGGCCAAAAATATGATCTGCTGGTCAGCTGTGCCCCGTTGCCTGTTTTTAAATTGCAAGTGGTGAATTATTAAAAGTAAACTAGAATATGACTCGAGCGTATTTCTAATAAATGGCACTGTATTTAAGTTGCACGACGGAATTTAAACACTAAATGTCCAGAATAATCTTAGACTAAATGTTGGCATTTTATCAGTCTGAAAACCACGGTTAAGTACAATGCCAACACTTTATTCTGTTGACCGGGCTACAGTTTTCTGTTGTGACAGGGCTGGGGTAAAGTTCTCAGTAGGTTTGGGCACAAAAATGCTCGGACAAGCTTAAGAAAGCATCACATTTTGGCTCTAAACACCCGGCTTTGCCATCATGAACATGCCTGGAAAATGTCCAGACAGTTACTTGTACATAATGTCTCGTTAGACTGAACATGATGTGATGATGACAGCAAAGACCAACACATACTGTATATTATCACAGAGGAAAAGTTAAAAAAACAAAAAGGGTAAAGCATCAGGAACTAGTTTTAATTTGAAAGATGTTTTTAAAACAAATTATTTATTGTGTCTGATGTTTGTCAGATCTGTCCTGACCGGCCTGTTTCCGCCCACTTCGGGCACCATCTACATCAAGGGGATGGACATCCGACACGATGTGGACATCATCCGGAGGACGCTGGGAGTTTGTCCACAGCATAACGTCCTGTTTGACATGTAAGGCTCTTCTGTCTGACGTCTGCTGAGTTCTGTGGTAACAAGCTGCCATTCCA
>JAPZDX010000020.1:10867872-10886882 GCA_029783625.1 Naso annulatus | reverse complement strand
ACTGGAGGAAAACCTTGTGAGCTTCTTCAACGCTCAACAAAACTCAGTTTACACAACCAACCTCGCCAGCAGGTGGAAATCCTTCTTCTGTTCTCTGAAAATTTGAAAAAGCTTTGAATTAAGTTTCATCAAATGAAAGCCTTTGAAAGTATTATCAGGTCCTGAAATTCATGCACAGAAGTCTTTAATATTTTCAGTCGCCTGTCATAGTATTAATAGTATTAAACTAATAAACTGCTGTGCTGTGTTTTGGCGTCTGAAAAGCTTTCAAACTCTGAGCTGTGTTTCTCTAGCTGAGCTTCCTGGATCATGTTTCATGTTTCACTAGTGCCTGAAACAACCTCTCCACCAATGCGGCCCCTTGTGTTGTTTTAACACACTCACCACCTGACAGATATACACTTTGAAAGCACTGACCACTGGAATTAAATTATATTTACCCTGACCGGAAAAGAACAGTTTAAATGAGAAGATTTAAAACCTCTGTGATCCACCCAAAGAAGTGGAGTCATTGCAGCTGCAGGAATTAAAACCCAGCAGATGAACAAAATACTCCAAACTTTTCAAAATCAGTTGCATGAATCGAACAGAGTGGGTTCTCTGTTGGTTGAAAAGGCTTTTATCAAACGTAATTGATCTGGGGGAACTGGTTATGTTTAAGGACAGCGAGTAATTTCTCTCTGTTGTTTTTTGTTTTTTTGTGAATCAGCTTTGAGAGACTACTGCTTCATGCCATCTGCCAGTATATGGACCTCGTCTCTGCAAGTGAGTGGAAACACTGGACAAGCTAACCAATATGTTAGACTAGTGAGCGTTGTGATGGAGGATGTTGTTTGAGCATTGGACAGTTTTAAGTCTGTTTTTCTGTATGTGAACAGTTTTCATAATAGGCTGGAAATGCAGAAATACACTCAGGAAAATAGCAGTTAATTATTCGACAAGTGTTTATCTGTGTCAGCCATCTATAGCTTATAGAAGTAACCGAAAGCTTTTGAACAAGATTTGTGAAACAGTTATCGATGCTGCTCTGTTTACACAATGACCGCAGCCTGTTAAGACTTCAAAAGCCAGCTTGATGCTTTTCAGTCACATGAGAGTGATCTAAGTCTGTTTGTCGGACTCTCAGGCACCGACAACAATGGGTCACGTCAGACGGAAGTGGTGAACAAACAAAAAGAGTTTCTGCCCCCTCAACTTCCGCTGTCTGCCTACGTGGAACAGATGAGCTGAGACCAAGACCGCGCCGTCTCTCCCCACACGGCTCTGCTGCAGGCAGGAGCTCTGACAGATGTATGTTATGTCAGTGTAATGTCCACCAAGCTCACTACACAAAACAAAAAAAATGCCTGCTTCCTGCCCCTCTAGTGGGTCTCTGGTTTCTGGATTAAATCCTCCATTCATTTAGTTCATAAACAAACTGAGCTCCTGTATGCTCATGTTAAATTTTACATGTTAAACGTTAGCATGTTAGCTGCTAACTGCATGTTAGTATGCAGCGGTTAGATCTTAAAACACAGCTAAGCCCGAGCACATAAAATAACACAGAAAATAACCCCTGTGATTTGGTTACATGACGTCCTTGCACCATCCTGAGGCCAAATTTCACATTTTCAACCACACTGATGAGGATCTAAGAACAGCAGAGTTAGCAAAACTGTTTTTCATCCAAGAGTTCTGTTTTCTGGTCTACAATAAGATTTACAGCATCGTGGATTTGTGTGGCTATTACAAACTGCTGTTCCCATTCGGCCTTGGGAATTAATTACCTTTGCCGAGGTTTAAGTAATGGTGACGGGTGATTTGTCATGTGCAATTCAGTGTAATGAATTCATTCTTACTGTTTTTATTGTGCAGATGATAGAATTCCACAGTTTATGAAGTTTGAATGGCATAAAATAGGACCTAAACTGCAAAGATGCAAAGCTAGTATTGTGCTGTATGAACTTATTTTAAACAAAGCACAGATTCAATGCTAAATCGTGACAATAATCTACAAATGATGGAAATTTCACTTGTGAATCATGATTGCTAAGAATAAATGACATTTTGTAAAGGTGCTAAGACTGAAAAAGCGCTCGACTTCATCACTGCCTGAACGATCATCTAGTTGGACTTGTGTAAGTAGTGAAGAATGAAGCATGAATATTTGTAGTCTCTCTTCATCATATGCACAAACACACAACTCATTGTCATTGGAAAAGAAGCAAATGTCGTAAGACTTTCTGATATGCCTGGGATGTAACGTGATTCTTTTACATTTTTCTCGAATTATGTGCGACAAGGAAACTCTCTCTTTAGGCTAAATGTCTTTTTTTTCTTTCTTTCTTTTAATCTTTCTCTGTTAGCTGTGTCATCACCTTGTCTACACCACCCATGTCAGTGTTTGTTAGTAATGACCTGAAGGATAAGAATATGCTTACATTTTTGCTAACCGAACTATTTTGATCAAGTAGCGACTGAGTGTAGACTGCATTAAGAGCTTAAAATCTGAGTCTGTCTGTTTCCTGACAAGCTAAAGTACATGACTGTAATGACTGATCCAGTGTAGATACTTACAGACAGCTGCAGCCGCCCGTGTGCTGCCTTCACTGCTCACTGGTGTAGACAAAGTGAAAATGTCATTTCAGTCATCGTCAACGATCAAAGACGAAACGAGGAATTGTGCTGTTGTTGACAACTTCAGTTAGCCCTGTACTTCTAGATTAACACGGAGTTCTCACTCAGTTTACACTTAAAACATAACAACTATCATGTAAAGCTTTGTTTTTTACATGTAATGGTTTAAAGGTGTACTGTATGTGCAGTAGATATGTGACATGGGTAGAAAAATAACCACATATAAGGTGTTGATGGTAAAAACCTGCTGAGTTTTTACTCTCAGGTGTCTCTTCTCAATATTAACCTTTGCAACCCCCGAAACAGCACTTCTGCCTTACAAATACAAGTTTCTATCTTCTTTCTGTACATATATTTCTACATTTGTACTTGACTGGATTTTGGAAACAGGTTAATTTAGGAGAAAACAAATCCTATCTGCCATTTCTTTTCATACTGTCACTGACAGTGTAAGTAAACTTGATCTGTGGGTGCAGCAACCAAAGTTTGTATGTTTGCTTTGTGGAAATCAAATTTCTCAGGCTTTCGACTTCTCACTCTGAATGTCATTTAGTGATCTCATGGTGTCATTCTCTGTGTACTGTATACTTTCTTTAAGATGAACTTGTTACGATCTCGTTGAGCCCAGCACCTTTGGGCGCTGCCAACTTTTTAAATACATGTAGAAGTAGTTTTGCTGTAAATAAAGAACTCGGATAACTGACTTGTGCCAACATTTGGTTTTAAAAAACGCCTGTGATGTCTGAAAGCTTTATATGGTACACTGAAACATCTGTGTATATAATGGTATGTGTGTGCTACAGTACCTATTTATAATTATCACTGCAACTATTAAAGGTTTTAAGATAATTTTTCTCTTGTCTCATTTTGCTATGTACTTTTTACTTCAAAATGCTAAAAGCCATGTCCAAGAATGTTCTATCTTTTTCTAACTTTTTATTTATTTAAGTCTTCACTTTTCTGAAATAACTTTATATACATTTATAAATATCAGTGGTGGATAAAATATCCAGTTGAGTAATGCATTTGTTACATAACTTTTTTTTTTTTTTTAAGAGGTATGTAATGTAAAGTTAAACAGATTTGTCCCTTTTCAATGTGTTATATACTTTTTTTTTTATAACTGAATTATTATGATTGACTTACTCACGTAGTAAATTTACTCCCACTGTCTGTCAACCACACCTGACATTTAAGGCTGCTTTGACAATATTTATTTTGCGTATCATTTACTTTTTGTGATGGGTAAGTTGCACACTTAGGGGTTTGAGCCTGACACTAAACAGTGTTTTTTATCTTCTGTTACAGAGAAAGCCACAGGTAAGCTTCATATTCACTCATCCAGAGAAGAATGAAAAGCTTCTGTCCTCAAGCTGTAAACACCCCCAACTCAACCCCCGCAGTATAGAAAATAATTTAATCCATACATATTAATCTATAAATAGTTTTAATCCATGTATTTAAAAATTAAAAAAACAACTTTTTGTGAGTAGCATGTGACTACAAACCTGCCATCATACACTGTTTTATAATAAAATAATAAAATAAAGGAATCTTGAATCGTGCAGTCATTTACCCTTTAAGAGTTTTTTCTTACATGAATTGAGATTCAACAGCAATATAAAATTTTTTAACATGTAAATTAATAGCACGAACCAAGAGTGACCAGTTTTTTTCTTAAGAAGGAAGTAAGATCTGCACATACACAATGTATGACATAGTGGCACCTGTAACATTTATTCGTTTGATATTAAAATAAGGACATTTCTCCCGCAATAAAATAACTGAGTCTTTCATTTATTTATTTATTTTCAGAAAATATTGCTGAGTGAATATAAACATGATCTCAAACATTTAAAAATATTTTCATAAGTTTATAAAAAGTTGCATGCTTTTTGGGTTTTGCTCAACTTCTTTCACTAGATGGCGCACTAGTCCAAGAAAATACATATCTGCCATAGACAGACTGCATCCTCAGTGACTGTCTGCACTCAGGGTTTATGTTTTGTTTATTATGTTTATGTGTATTTTTATTTAACAAGGGACAGTGCACATTAATGAACATGATGACTTAAGATCAAACACATAAATGTGCCAGATTTAGCCGTACAGGCTAATTTTCATCTGTAGTCCCTGGCAGGTTGATGGTATTAAACATAAAAATTTATTCAAGCAACAAGTGCAAAATGTGCAGTTTCTAGTTTTAGAAACTGCACATTTTTAAAAATGTAATTCTCACAGACCCAGCCTTGAGAGGTGGTTTAAACTAACGGAGCTCAGTAGTGGCCACATGTGCCAAACACAACTGCACTGACAAAGAGCGGCAGCACTAACAAACTGAAAACACTTGAATATAATGACTGTGTACAGCATGAAGGGTTGACAAATGCTGCTAATTTGTTTTTGACTGTAAGCCGCCTGTTTGCTTGAAGTGTTTTGTTTACTTAAAGTCTTTCATAGGATGTGTTCTTTGCCTGTATTGTGTCTTAAAAAGTACACAAAATTTCATGCAAATAATTCAGAGGAATTTGCTCCCAAACTGAGATAAATTGAGTGTTTTTATATTATTATATTATATATATTATATTCATTATCATAATTTAAAAACACAGATTAATCAAATAAATTAGTCAGTTTGCACATGCATCAGACAAGAAAAACATTACAATCTAAAGTGCAAACTCTTGTTATGTTTGCACGTCAAACATCTCGTTACACAAAGCAAACTGGAAAACAGCGACTCAGAATGCAATGTTGTGTGTTTTTCCTTTAAATGTAATTTACAGGAAGAATATCAAAGTCATACCAGTTATACTTGTCACAAAAAGTTGTTCATATCAGCATTAAGAATTTTCTACCTGCTGCACTTTGAGAAATGAACCTCATACCACACAACTACTGTTATTAACCTGAGGCCTGAAGTTTTATTTTGTATCTGGGCATTTGATTCTATCTGTAAGCTCATTCATCTTTTGTTTCATTCGCAAGAAGTCTTTAGTCACACCTTCTTTCATTTTGATACATTACGGTGGGTACAAAACTACTCATTTCCTGTGTTAACCCAGCCCTTGAAATTCTTAACGTAAGCTAAAATACATCACCAGTGTCTGATTATCTTGGTATCAAGGTGCAACATTATAGTTGTCATCACCACAGGGAGTGTCAGGCTCGTTTGATTTTAATTCTATGTCTCCCAGTGTCAGCGCAACGACCATCCCTCTATGCTGGGTCCCATTACACCTGATGAGGCAGAGAGAGGATCATTTTTCTGTTTTAAATATCTCCAGCTCTTCATTTTAGTTAACAGCTGCGATCAGCTACTGACCAGTCAGCAAACACACAGTGTGAATCCTGGAGGTAGTTGGCATGGTCAGTGCCTTTGAGAAGCTGTCAACTATCATTTGATGAGGACGGAAAAGACTGCAGTTTATTTCATTGTGGCTTTAGTGTGGCTTATTTTCAGGCACAGTTTTCACTTTAAAGCTTTAAAGTTTAAGTTAAGTAGTTTTAATCACATGGTTTGGTCTACATGAATGGACCAGTCCTTTGTTTTCATTATGGTTTACTATTTATCCATTCTAAAATGTATTATGAGTCTTCGGGTTTCATTATGTGACCAGTAAACACAGGTTTACCTTGATAAAGCTGGAATGGGGCTCATTAAATCTAAGTTTTGCTGGCTTACAGATGAGAACATTATATCTGTTGTATAGTATCTTCGACTTAAAGTTGAGGTAGGCAGTTTATTTTTGGTGTCATCGGGCAAAAGTTCCATTATAACCTTTCAGCATATTGTAATTCAGGTGGTCTGAAAGAACACTAGATTTCTGCACCTCTCCTTGGTTCTGTAAAAAATAAAGACCATGATGGGCACTTTTCAACCGATCACAGGTTATTTAATAGAGGGCATGTTCCTATTGGCTGCTCTAGGCTGCGCATCTTAGCGATAGGTGACGTCGCTACACGCTGATTGGCTGTTGAAACAAGTGACGTGCTTAATGTTCTAAACTTCGCCTCTGGTGACTTGACAAGCTGAGCTGCAGGCAACAACGTTGTGAATCTTTGGTGCAAACTGGCTTTAAAAGAGAGAGAGACAAGAAATGAAATAAAACGTGAATTGGAGCAAAAACAGGGAGAGGAGGGTGCAGCAGAGTTGCTTACTTATGAGTCTCATGATTCAGCTAGCTTAATTTCCAGACATTTCCAGCCTCTTCTTTAAAACAGTAAAATGTGTTAAAAGCTTTTTTTTTTTTTTTTTTACGTGTAATGCAGGGTTTAACGGTTTCATTTTGATTAAACATCAAAACCAGACAGCGACATTGAGAGATATCTGACATTCTGTTGCGTCATATAAGGTTTAGTCTCCCTGCGTCTAATAAGAGCAGTAACATTATTGGTTTCCCTCAGCAGTTCACTGTTTTGTTAATGGGCTTAATAATGGATTCATGCAGGTCTACCTCACTCATTCATTTAGTGTTGCCTCACGTGTTCTGAAAGAAAAAGCTGCTTACTGTTTCGGTGAGTTCCCCTTGGCTAAATAAACCGCTTTACCACCTTCATATTTTCAAAATGAATGTTTTCAGATTTTAGGAATATAAATGACATTATCAGTCGTTTGGCTCAAAACCTCACCGAGCACAAACAGTACAAGACAGTGATATTAAAGTTTACATTAGATGGGTTGTGCTTCTTTTATACAGTTTTCTGCAAGCGACATGGTGGCTTAATGGTTATCAATGTTTCCTTACAGCAAGATGGTCATGATTTCGATTCCCAGATGCAGGAGGGCCTTTCAATGTGAAATGTGCGTGTTTTCCCCAATATTCACATGGGTTTCCCCCACCATCAAAAACACGTAAAACATGCAGTAAAGGTGTATGTCCCAGGTGTAGGTCTTTGTCCAGTTAGTACCCCTGACTGAAGGCTCAGAATCTGGAGTTGGTTCCTAGATGCTGTGCTGCAGCTGCCCACTGCTCCCTCCAGCAATGGGTTAAATGCAAAGCCCAAATTTCACCGTACGCTGTATAAGTGACCAGTGAAGTACCTTTACCTTTATACCAATTTCCCACCCAGCATCTCTGCGGTATGGGGACTCTCCACCGAGGTACTGTCACACGAAAGAGACTGTGAGCATAACACACAACTATACCACAAGCTTCATGACAAATGCTTTCATTTACACTGCAGAAATTCATTTCTAAAAATAGGATTGCAGATATCAGTTTCTTAAGAAAAAACAAGAACAGGAAAAAAAGTCAGAAAACAAACATCATTTGTTAGGCTGCAACTGACAACCAGTTTCATTATGAATTAATCTGCAGATAATTTCTTGATTAATGGATTTGTGCTCTGATTTATAATATGTAAGAGCAGTGAAACATGCCTGCACATGGTGATGCATTGCTTGATTTGTCAAACAAAATCTGATAACTGAGAAGCTGTATGGAAAAAAAAAAACACTTTAATGATTCATCTATAATCTAAATAGATAAAATATCAGATTTTTATTATGACACACTTGTTGGGAACAATATTTCATGCAAGCCTATTGGGCCAAGCTTTACAGTTTGTGCAAACAAGGGACTGTTTTCAGCGGGTGCCTTCAAGTTCAGTTAGTTCATCGCGGAACACCTGAATGAAAATCAAATGTCAAGTCTTTGTGAGCTGATGCATCGTGTTTGGATCTGTCTCACCCTCACAGCTCGTCTTCACCTTTTCTGCTCCACTCAGAGCCCACTTCATAATTAACGCCCTCGCATTTACCGACATCCTCTGCTCTGGACGGTGGGGGTGTTTGGGGGGGTGGCCCCTGCTGATTCAGAGGTTAGGAATTTGCATCTGATTACTGTTTGTCAACCAATGATCTGACTGTGCAGGCTAGAGAATCTCTCCACGCCTCTCTCACTCTGTCTGTCTGGCTAAACGTTGCGGGCTCTCAAACCGACACTCAAACTCTGAAAACGTAATTACAAGCAAGGGCTGAATGCGCGGATATCATGCAGTCACATGAAACCACTCTAATTCTAGCTGATAAACGCACGAACCACCTCTCCTCTTCTGGGTGCTTTTTTCTATGTGTGTAAGCGAGGAGGGAGACTGCATTCACAGACGGGGAAAACAGGAATGTTTCTTCCGGTTCCAAAGAGTGTAAAAACGGAACGGAAGCCGATGTGGTAAGTTTAGATCTCTCTTTATATTTCGTTTGCCTCATTCGTGTCTGTGCTGTCTTATAATTCTTTTTCTATTGTGTGGCTTTGTTATTTTTTTGCTGCTTCTATTTACTTGTCAATTACAGTGTGCCGTTATTTATTTTATCGACATGGCGTTATCAAATCGCTTATCAATAGTCTATTGCTAAGGTAGCGGATGGACTCATGGCCATATCGTTACGTATGTTACCCAACGAACGCAATTTAACCTACGCGGGGTGTATTGGCACTATTTAATGTTGTAAAATTTAACAAAAGAGTCAGTAATTGATTTTTGTACAATGTTTTCGCTGGTTAACGTAAACATACATATGGAGAGAGTAAAAAAAATAAAAACGTACCTCTGATAAACGAGTAGTGGTCGTGTTTAGCCTCCTGTCAGCTACAAAACTAGCTAACTTAAACTGTACGAGTATTTATGGTTAGCTAACGTTCGAATTTCAACCGTCAAGTTAATTTAGTGGTCTCCCCAAAAAACCCAAACCTTGGCCCAATACAATAACTTGGCTGGCTTTTGAAAAAAGTAAATATTGCAAGCTGATTATTTGCAGTATTAAACAGGACTTTAGCTAGAGGTCAACACCGGATAAACCAACTGCTCACGCTTTGTTATTAAATAATTGCGGTCTAAACTGCTAATTAAAGTGATTTCTCTATTATTTTGCTTACCGTGGCGTAACGTCCGGAAGGATTTGAACTCACCATTTTTATGTAAAGCGTCTTTTACAGCGCCATTACACATCAACCAACGTTACAATACATCTTATAGCCCTATAAGTTAAGTATACAGCCAGTGCATGTGACAGCATCAACAACTGAGCGTTTTAGGAAAGTTTGACCTGACAAAATGTCTTGTTGGGGTCAAAGCAGAGAAAGTATGATTATTCAGAGCTAAAGGTTGATTTATGAATGAATTTGAAGTTGCGTTTTAGACCTTTTTTTCCTACTTACATTTTTAATACCAAAAATAGTGATAGTGATGTTATAATATACAGGAAGACAAGCGCAAACAGCCTATGTGTACTAAAGATGGAAGTAAAGGTGAACACATTACTCTCAAGGATTAATGTAGGCATATCAATCTCATTTTAACAAGAAAGATATCTGATGTGATCTCAGTAAAGGCTGTGCCAGATTCTCACAGGTGAAGTCCCTTAAATTGTTGGGTATTTCAGTGGAGGTGCAAAACAAAGGTGGAGTGGGTGGATAAAAGAGTCTGTCAGCATCTGTTAATGGCTGAGATCAAGTCAGTCCAACATGTCAGGGGAGTGATATGGACACAATGAGCTGCCTTCAGTACTACAGCAGGGTGGTGGGAAAATCCGCTGTATGTAACAGGCAGTGTATTCCTCTGTATGACGTAAGCGGGCATGAAGGGGTGCAGAAAACTTTTTCTCCCAAGAGGATCCAAAAAAAAAGCTCAAGAGGCCTGAGGAATGCACTTTCAGGAGAGGCTGACTGGTTGTGCCATGCAGACAAACTTCATAGCCACTTGGTTTATGATTGGTGTTACAGTTTCTCACCATGTAGTGGGGGTGGGGGAGAGCAGGCACAGGAAGCTGGTTTGGTTTTAAAGCCTCGTATAGCACTTTGTCTTAATGACCTTAATGTTCTGGTGCAGTGCAGATTTTCATTGTCTTGGTCTGATCTAAATGTTGCGGAGTGCCTGGGGGGGTTTTTTTCACCTTGTCAAGGTAAAAACCTAAATTAAAAAAAATACTGATGTGTAAAAATGATCAAATTTAAAGATTTTGCATTTTTGTCACAGGATACAACAAACATGACCATATGCTATGCTATGTAACTGAGACGACAAACACAGTCATGAAAGTTTGTCCGAATGATTTAATACAAGCAAGCCTTACTCTTATTTTCGTTCACTGTGACGTCACAAATTAATGAGGAAATGAGATTTTAAAACTTGCAAACCTGCACCAGGAATCTGAACAACAGGAACAGGATGAAGAGCGAGGCAGCAGACAGAGTCTTTTCCTTTCAAGGGTTACTTTTAGATTTTAATGGTGAATGACCACCATCCGTTGACTGAAAAATGGTCGGGTTTTCCTGCGCTTGATTTCTTAGGTTACCAGCTACTTTTACAGGAAACCTGCCATCATATACTGGTGTGATTCCATTTAAAATCTGACATGAAAAGAAAAACTGAGCAGACAAATTGCCCTCCTAAATCAGATGCCTGCCATGTCGACGTGCATGTGAATTATTGAATTTGTAGTTGACAATAAAGTGTTAAATGGTGGAACTTGACACATGTGGCTTCTCAATGTGATTCAGAAGCATTGCAAGTCTTAAAGAGAGATTTCCATGCCCTTATTGAACCCTGCAGCCCACCATCCTCCAATCACCTTAGAGGCTTGCCCAGAAATTGCCACACTAATCTGTTTGGTCTGATGTGGCATATGGTATCTCGTGGCCAGCATTGGCCAACTGCACCAGCCTCGTGTTACCAATGGAGAGAAATACTGCTGCAGCAGGCAGTGGGGGGCGTTTACATTGTGGATTAAAAACGTATGGCCGATGATCAAGTTCAGGTCTTTAAAGTCCTCCCCTTGCTGGCTGGCCCTAATAAGTAGCCTAACAATGCTTGTTATGAAACTGGGTTTATATAAAGCTGCTTGTGTTTGCTCTTAATTTTAAGAGCTGATGCCTGTGTATCATTTCTGTACATTTCCCATCAAAGGGAGGTCTTGAATAGACTCCAAGCCTTGACTTGCCGACATGTCAATATAATTGACAATGTAACTTTACATACTGCAGAATTTTAGAAATTAATGCAGTGCTGAAACTGTTGGTTAGCAGATTACTGATCAAAAACAATTTTAATAATTGTTCATCATCAATCTTAAGTCTGGCGAGCTGACTGGCAGTTCTAGTTGTAAAGTTTGGCTGCTTTTCTTACTTTAATGTCATTGCTAATTCAATATAGTTTCCTTTGTTTATTATAATTACCTTGAAGTTTTTGGAAAGAATTATGGGCATTTTGCACCATATTCTGGCTCATTGGGAGACAAAAAAAAAAAGTAAAATAAATTAACAATGAAATTTTTTAGTTGCAGCCCTGATTTGATTCTCATTTGTTGCCTTCTAGAATGTTTTTCCAGTCAGTGAGAAACTCATTTCAAAGGGGCACTTTTAATGGATGAGGCTCGTCATAGCTGACGCTCATATTTCTGCTTGGCCATCATTCCAGTCTGTCTCCTCATATCTTTGAAGTTGTGTGCCCTTGCTATTGGTACTTTTGCCGTTCCTTCCTTCTCTTGACACGTGAAATGGTTCCTGTGGCCTTAAAAGTCTGAAAACCCCGACAGGTTCACACAAAGGCCAAGTCATGTTCATCCCGTGTAGAACCAGAGTTCTGTTTGTAGTTTGATGTTTGTAGATTCACGCCTCTGCGTGTTTAAGTTTGTTCAAAGTACACATCGAGATGCGAGGCGGCCGTGTTGTCATTTAAGCAGTCACAAGAAATCCTCACGGCGTTCTGTCTGACGCCTGATCTTAGCCCGAGGGGTTTTGAAGAACATTTGGAAGCACAAGTGTAATATGGAAAACGCACGCTCTGTTTGCCTCCGAGCATCATGGCTGAGTGAGTGGCAGTCACTGGCAGTTGGCTTGTAAACGGGTTAGTGGCTGTAAATGAGTGACAGCCAAACAAGCACAGACGAGACAAACAGGTCGGACGCTGTTTGTTTTGTTATTATTCAACAATAATCCTTTACAGGGTTGTAAACGCTTTTTTTTTATGTTGTCACAGTGTTCAAATCTCCTTTTAAAGCTCTGGGACATTGGCTTTGGCTCAGGTCCTACATTGTGTCACTCAAAATGATTCAACCATAAACCAATATTTGAGTTATTAATATGAACATGAATGGTGTTACAGTGGCTGTGAGCGCTCTGCGCACCACAAGTTCTCCTGCCATTAAAGAAGTGGGAAGCAGCGTGGCTTGGCTGACTTTCAGCTGTTCCTGTGCCAAAAGCTACATTTCTGAAGGGCCTGTGCGGCACGTGGGGCTTTAACTCTGTTATCCTGCCAAAAAATGCAGGAAAAAAACTCACAAGTTACTTCACTGCCTGGGTCAGAGCCATGGGGGAATCCCGGCAGGGCTGCCGGTGACGCAGGCAGAGAGCAGACTAAGGAAGGGTCTGAGCTTTTGGGATACCCTGTAGCTCCTGAACTGAAGCAAAGCTGCCTGGACAGTGGCGGGCTTTGTGTGTTCAGGCTGCGGCCGACACTTGGATCAGCGTCAGCGTGATCTATCCTGGTACTTGTCTGCCTGGATACCAGCGCACAGCTGCAACATGCTGACATGTCCGCCAAACTCGAAGCATTCATATTCATATCTGAATCTGCTAGTGCTGGCAGCCTGCCCGGGCAATCAAAGCTAATAAAATCAGATCCTCGCCAAAAGATACACATCCCTCACAAGCAAACATAACTGCCAGTCTTTATTAGTCACAGCGCAGGCACATGAAACTGTTATCCACATTTAGCACAGAAGTGACAATTTTAGTTCTGGATGTCTCCCTGTGCAACGCACAGAGCTCTTTATCTAAGATTTCCACTTGTCCATCGCCTCTCTGCGGACAAAAGACTTGATTGTTAAAGATCACAATGCCATGACGTGACTGCACAGTCACCATATAAACCAACACGTTAATCCAGTTTGGGACGTTCGTGCCATTGAATGAAAATGCAAACCCCCTACCCCACCTCTCCCGCTCCAGAGGAACTATCATCATACCGTCAGTCTAGAGTTACAATAGCAGTGCAATGAACTCTGCGAGCAGCAACATGTAGCCCTCCTGAATTTCTCAAAGTTTTTTATGGAAAAGTTGGTTAACACACATGAGGAATTTGACTCGGTGGGTCGTTTCTGCAACTAACTGTAAACAAGACAAGGGCACTGATTTATAGTTAAGTTTTAGAGGCACTGAGGTTGTGCTTAAGGAATGTACACTATTATATTATAGTGTAATTGTTTCCTCAATGCAATTATTACCTGGTATTCTGCTCAACCTGACTGATCGCACTGAAAGGAAGAACAGCTGTAAAAAACAAAAGCAGTCCAGTACAAAAACCCTACACTTAACTTAGCTTTGTTTGATATATCCAATTTGTGTTTGAAGTGCAAGGAACAAAAGAAAAAGTACATGAACAAAAGCTGCAATGACATTTCAACTAGAACAGAGACCTAAACCGACACAGTCTTTGTTTTCCTTTCAAAGTGACGGTGTGTTTGGCTCCTTAAGAATGGCCTGCGTTTCTCCACTACAGCTGTCATCACATGAGATTTATGTTTGCTGTCATACTACTACAGTCTCCACGGGAAGCTGTAGGTGAGGTCGCAACATGGCGAGGTCAATATCCACCCGACGTAACTGCCGCTGAATCAGCAAGGTCTTCTTTTTTTTTTCTAAATTTCAGCTCTTCCTCTGATGACTGTCCTGCAGTCAGAGGAAGCCCTATTGTGTAACTAAGTTTAAATGTTTTCTGTGCATTTTCCCATTGGTTTATCATGTCCGTAAATAGCTCTCGTCTGACACACATAAAAATATATATGCATTTCAACCCACATAGCTTCGTATTGTTCCACTTGTACTGTGTTTGAACCCTTTTACTCAACACTTGGCATAGCGTGGGTGATCTTTGGCTGATACCAATATTTCTTTACCTGATTCTGTCATTGCTGTTATCTTCTGCCAATATCTAACAATAAATGTAAATCTTTAATACCACTAGATTTTCTTTTAGTGTTGTCCTAGTTTAATTTTTTAATTAAAAAGCCCTAAAGCATTTATATTCTATAAGCTTTCTCTTGTGTTGCTCTTGTTCTAAGGAAGTTAAATACATGAAATAAGCAGCAAAGAGGGTGTTTTGCTTCCTTTCCTGCGCTCATTTCCAAGTAAAAATCATTGTGCAAACACTTGCGTCCAGGCCTTTTTATGTTTGTCAGAGTAAACTTCCGAACGTTCATGCTGTAACAACAGTTCAAATGACTTTGAGCCTCGCTCGCCTGCACAGCTGGCTCCTGCTGCTTGACAGATAGCCACAGATTTCACTGCTGAAAAGTGGATCACTGGATTTTTTTTTTTTTTTTTTTGCTATATGCCCACTCAATTTATGGCATAGCTGGGCCTAATCAGATTTGGCTCGCTGTGTTGATTCGGCTCGCTGGAAGAGGTCAGTGGAAAGTGCGTGACGAGCCTGAGCCACACTTCCTCAATGATCTTGTTGTTGGTGCAATGGGGCTCAATGGAGCCTGTGTTATTGCCTCGCGAGGTAATACTGCAAGGAATGTGAGAGAGGGACGCATAATCAAGACCAGCACCACTGACCGACTTCTTGTTTTTATGTTGTTGTTTTTTGTATGTCGAAAGGATCATGAATGGCTACCGTTTGGCTACTCCCCCCATGGTTCATCTTTAAATTCTGTCATATCAAATGTTAACTGGTGTTTACAAGACTTTATGCCACAAACACAACTATTTGGGAATGATTTACAACATGACACTTAAATGTCAAAGTAATCTTTAAAGTATCATTGCACTGAAATTGATTTTTTATATTAAAATACTGTTGTTTGAATATGACATAAAATGTAACCTGAAATTTAATAAACCACACATTTTATACTGGGGAAAAAAAAAATCAAAGGCTGAATAATACTGCTATCTTACTAGTTTGATGCAAACATAATTCTTTCAATGTTTCTAAATTTTTGCCCACACAGTAAAGGCTTTTTATTCCTTTTGTGCAATTATTCACTATTTTTTACTGAAGAAGCATTTAGTTTTCAGATAAAGCTCTTTCTCTGTCAGTCACAAATGGGGCCATTCAGTGAGATCTTGTCTGAATGTGGTTTGAATGTTTTTTTCTCAGGTGCACAACAAGGCATAGATACAGTCGGTGTCTCGTCATCGTTTGTGGGGGCGAAGTCATTGTGGGGGGGGGACCATCCTTCCCCCAAGCTATGAATGCACACTTTTAAAAACCCAGCAAGGCACGAGTTTACTCTTGAAATTCACATTATACCTGCAGTCATGTCTCATGTAAAGTCATTGCTGCCACCTGGCAGGGAACAGTAGGAAATAATAACATTAAACAGAAAAGCGTCGGACTGCTGTCAGTATCAATTAAATGACTGGGCGAACGATAAAGGCCTCAAGTGTCATTCCCAGACATCTGCTATCTGGTTGAGTCGCCTCGAACAATAGATATGATGAATTAAACTTAGGCTACCCTAATATCAGTGCCCTACAGCTATGACGTTATTATGTGATAAACCAGCCTTTAGAAAATTAAATATACAGATGTTTGTCACCCAGCAGGCTAGAACTGTTCAGATACAGATACCAGTATTGGAAAACGCTGCTGATACCACCAAAAATGCTGGTATCGGTATCAGCGAGTACGCCAGTCCGTCACCAATCAGAGACTATGTAATTATTATTTATTACAAAGGGCACCCTGCTACTTCCAATTAGCTCAGTTGGCTCTGACTGACGTTACATATCTGAAATCAGTTTTTCTTTGCTGATCTTAAACAACTCTCAGGAAGTTACGCTGTGCTGCCGCTGGCAACAACTTTTTTTAAGGGTCATGAAGAAGAAAGGAGAGAGTCGGCGGAACTAGCAAAATGTCTGCATTTGGCAATATTTTACCCTGGAAAGTCAAAGGAGATGTGTAAGGAACTGTTTTTTGTGTACTGCTATCGGAACAGTATTTGATATCGGCCATTACGCAGGTTTGAGTATCGGAATTGGGAATAAAAAATGGTATGGGAACATCTCTACAGGGGGAACACACTGATATATTCACTTCAGGAGCTTAAGGTATCTTATTATTACGTCGCTAGAAAAGGGAAAAAAAAGCCACTGTGACTGTAAGTTGAGTATTTTACTACTTAGTAGGCTAAGAAATTCCAATAATACACTGTCATTTCAACAAGTAGGCCAAACTCTTTTATGTAGAACAAAAATTTTTGAGCCTTGGAATGTTTACAGCAAAAAAGAAGCATGGCAGTTATTACCAAATATAGCGTAGTCGGCATTAGTTATATTTGATAAAATCTGTGCAATTCAGTGAAAGATGTTGGTAGAAAAGAAGAAGACCATGTTGTTCTCTCAGGGAACTGCGAGGGTGTGTAGTCGTGATAACGCAGACTACATACATCCACGTTTTATAGACCTAAAGTCAGACAATGTAAAACACGGCATTAAATAGTGGGGCTAAAGCAGGAACATAACATTACATTCTTTAAGTTAACTGGAGGGAGCTAACATTAGCAAGCCACCGTTAACCGTACATTCACTATGCTAGCTGTTGAGTCTTGTTACTTGTAATTTTGTTTGTTTGTTTGTTTTGAGGTCAGATTCCATAAGCGACCGAGCTTGTTCTTTTCCTCTCTGAATCTTTATTTTATTTTGGTACAATTTAAAACTTTACCTCTGAGTTTTTTCATTTATTCGAGGTACAAAAAGCCATACCACAACTTTTTGGCACTGCAGCTGACTTTTTGTTTTCCCCCTGAGCGCGAACCGAATGTGACGTTATCCTTGTTGCCGAATGTATCTATTGGACACGTTGCACTAATTTCTAGTTTCACATTTACTCCTTGCAATGTTTAAATTGTCCCTTTAGATTTATGAATAGCCTCAAAAACTCCCCTCCTCAGTTTAATTGTACCCATGAGGAAGCTGTTATTAGAAGCAAATAAGGCTTTTTATGATAAGGAACAACCTAGAAGATTTCTTGCTGCTTGGCTGTTTATATGTTAGAGATATGACAATATGGGGGCTCATAAATGTGCATGGCAAAGAGCTGTTCTTCCCCCCTTGCTATTTAAAAAGGTATATATGTAAACACATGTAAACAGAAACTGACACATAAAGGGTTTGCAGTGATAGAGGTGGGGTTGTGTCTTCAGTCTTTTATGATTTATGGTGTGAGTAAAGTACAAAACTAAGGAGAGAATCTTGAAAGAGGAAAAGGTCAACAAACTTTGTAGACATGATCCTTTTACAGTTGTTTATAAGTGTGTTCTGCCTCAAACTGCGTGGTGATGTATTAAACTGACATCGTAATGTGTCATGTTTGGATGACCTTGAAAAATTCGTATCAATATCACTGAAAAAAGAGATGGACTTGGAAAAGCTTTGCTGAGCTGCTATGGTCAGAAGCCAACAGAGAAGTGTCATATTTTCCAGAAATGTTTGTGTTGATAACATCAGTACAAAGCCTGTTTCACGACTGCCAGAGAACCTGATACTGCGGTGCACACACACAGACACACATTGTGCACATAAACTTACGTGGGCTATGATAGAAATCATCTGACTACAAGTCAAGGTGGAGTCATTCATTCAAAACAGGTATATCATGAGCATGAACACGATAGCTAATTTGATAAAGAAAGTGCCGCAGAGATAGTACCGCCTTCAGAAATTTAAACCACATCTTTAAGGAAGACACCATAGTATCACCCGCATTGATTAAGGTGATCTTTAGCAAGCGAGGAGCAGAAGCACCAGCGCTTTATACCAGAGATAGATGGGAAAATCATAAATCTCGTTGATTACCACTATGAGAATCTGGTCCTCTCTGATTTTCCAGTCAAGCAGAAACGTCAGAAGTTCGTTTTAATACCCAGTTTGAGGTCTGAAAAAAAACCTCACCCGGCTCATCTCAAACCTCACGGCTTTATCAGACAGAGAAGACAGTTTGTTCTTTCAGTACAAAAAAAGGAAATGACGACTTGAATTCCACATGTTGAAACACAAGATATTTATCTGAACACGAGAAACAAAACTGCTTACTGAAGACTCAACTATCTGGTGTTTGTGCTGCATTATGAGAACTTTTGCGCCCTTTGCTGCACTATCAGAGCTAGTTTGCAACAAACATGTTGGAGGCACCATGTGTGCAGCTGTCAGTGTGTTCTTAAAGAAGAACACAGAGGAATTTCCTCACATTCACTGCACAAAGGAGTAGACTTTTATGCTCTTTCTAAAGTGCATTTTACAAGCTTTGTGTCTTTGCGAGCAGCCATGCTTATATGTGCATGTATATGAGGCGGTGTGGGTCTCTTTATCTCGTTGGAATTAGACCCTTAGCTCTCGTTCTTATCACTCTGCCCTGTTTGCTCGGACCTTGCAATCTTCCACCTCTCC
>JAPZDX010000020.1:10838134-10850525 GCA_029783625.1 Naso annulatus | reverse complement strand
GACAGATTAAGAAATCAGTTTCTCACCCTGTTCGTGTCAAGGTGGAAGCCGACTCAGAACTGACTGCATGAGGAAATGAACCAGTTGATCTGTTTTGATGTCCCCTCTAAAATGTTCAGTCTATGAAAGTTGTTTAATTTTGTCATAAAAGATTTTAGTGCTGCTGCTCAGGCTAACAAACTCGGCAAAACCTGTGGATTGTCTACATATAATGTTTCAAAAAAGATAGCCATCCTTTGTACTGCAGTACAGAGTGTTGTGTCGCCTCAACACTTTGACCTTCATTTTTAAGGCAAAGAATAAGAAATCTGACTGCAGTGTTTTGTGCCTAAAATAGTGACTGGTTGCATAAACTGCTCTGCCGGTTCTGTTTATGAGCTTATTGTCATGAAGGTAATCAGATAACAGCTTCAGTAGTCAAGAGTAGGGACCTCAGTGCAGTAAAATTGAATTATGGGCTTACCCAACTCAGTTAAATTCCTTCGGTACACAGAAGAAACTGTGTTTTTACTCAAGTCTAAGCTGATGAACCACTTTAACAAATCAGGCTTGGTCTGAGTAGCTAACTTCCCCTTTCATGACAACTGTGGGAGGCCGGTCTTTTATATAACTCACTCATTTCAATTGTATTAAGGTCTAAAGGTGCTGTATGTAACATTTTTTAACATGTAGGATCAGTTGCAGTATTATTAAATAAGTAAAAAACGATAGTAAATTATTATGCACAGTGGTAGGAATTCCTGGTTTTCACCCGGGCAGGCTGGGTTAAACTCCCGGTATAGAAACATACGTTTGTGTTTCATGTTTTTGGACAACCATCATTACACTGCTGTACACAAAATGCAGACATTAAGTACTGGTTTGTCCCCTCTATAAAAATTGTTCTGTAATTGGTGCTAAATGTTACATATAACACCTGTAAAGTTATGCATAAATAAGAACATGGCCGCTTCGAGTGACAGCAGCTGATAATTAGTGTTTGGTAGCAATGCGTATCCTCACTAGCTCCACCCTCTTGTACAAATATTGTCACTTCTGTCCTCAAAGAAAACAAGATGGCGATGGCCAGAATCGTAGTACAAGGCTTCAAAGTGGTACTCCACAAGCCAATAGGCGACGTCCACTTTTTACTACACAGTTGATGAAGTTATCCATTTATGTGAGCGTTTTCACTCTAAAAATCCTCCTCCTAGACATTGAATGGAGATGTTTTTTATAATGAGGTTTTTTATAGAAACAGTACATAAGGGTGCAGCAGACAAAGAAGACACACGTTTAAGTAAACAAACACAGGGCAAGAGTAAATAACACCCAGCGTCATGTGTTCCTTGTACATTCATTCTCATTCATCACATGATAAACACCCGACAGTTCACTCTACACTGAGCAGTAAATTAGGGTTTCTATCATGAAATCATTTCACGTCACCACTGACGTTTTGTCCTGTTACGTAGCTGTAATTAAATTGACACATCTGTCATCTCAGGAACAGCAGCGCAGCGTTGGATTGTGGGATCAAAGAAACGTACGTATTATGACACTGTATTTTCTTTATGAGAATACTGACCTGATGCAGCGCTGGTAGTTGTGTTTGCTTCGGTACATTAATGACATTCATAAAAGGGCTTTGGCCTGGAACAATGCAGCGTTTGAATATGGCTGATCATGTGTTCATGAGCCGTATCAGACCCCCCTCAACCTCTCTTCCTGCTTGCCATGCAGTCCCTTCCCCCACTGTCATGTTTACATATATGTATATTTATTTCTGCTCTGTGTGTGTGTGTGTGTGTGTGTGTGTGTGTGTGTTTACATTTTGGACTCTTTTCACTTCTCTTTGTGTTTGCAGATCAGCTCTGTTAGTTCGCCTTGGCCTCTTTTTAACAGCAGTTAATGTCGTGCAGCCATGCTTAAAAATGTTTCGCACATCGATCCCAGTTACTGAAACATTTGTCCATCCAAGTCAAGCAGGACGATATGTAGAAAACAAGTCTATACTAATCTCTGTCATGAGAGAAAACAACTTAAGGACTCAGATTAATATGAAGTTGTGAAACTGGTCGGCCAAGAGTTGGTTTAAGTGGATTTAGTCTTGGTGTAAACCTGGTTTCTGCCGTGCACATCACAGGAAAAAGCCTTCCACTAAATAAGACATGTTATGCAAAGTGGAGGTTTCAACACCTCAAGGTTATCACTCCCTATCTGTTATAGACGCCTATAAAAGAGCTGTAATTATACTTAAGGGCTAAGCTTGAGTCTGTACTGACACTACTTGAAAAAACACCACCAAACACATCAAAACTAAACAGACATTGTCAACTGTAGTTGGCCTATGTATGAAGATAAGAGCCTGTGACATGGAGGACATAACTTGCATAATTTAACTTTGACCTGTGGCGTGTTTGTGTGTACATGTTTGCATCCATTGCACCTTGAGGTGATTGGCAGGTGTAAGGGAGCGTGAAGACGATACTCCGGTCTCCTCTCAGTTTTGGTTTTCAGTTGCAAAGCCTCTATTGTCTGCTATGTGACACTTGTGGGCTGCTGGCTTGCTAACTTCCATTTGCATTAACGGTGAAGTGGACCCCTCCCCCATCACACACATTTATCCACCCCCCCCACCCCTTACAGTATTACCTACCACCGCCGCTTTGATGGCTGCGAAGCTGCAGCAACAGGCTGCTCTTTGGTTACTGATTATTTTCTGTATGAAACCACTTTGTTTTCTGTGTGTAAGGTCTGTTTATAATTTATCTGCAGACAGGCTGTCGCTGACCTACATACAGAGCCAGGGTGGGAAACTGTCAGACAACAGTCAAACACTAAATGTTGAAATGTGGTTGTGAAGTCTGAGGGCTTGCCACCACAGCAGCTAACTAGGGAGCATTTGGTGAACTTTCCCCTGTCACCATTTGTCACCACAGCAAAATTCTGCCTTTGATACTAATTCTAATATGTTTAATCGGTCACTGCTGGCTGTTTTGTCTATTATTGCATTAAAGTGTGGAAATGGTTATTTTGTTTCTAGTAAAGTTTGAGAAACTCTGCCGCCTGTTAAATGATCTAAAAATGTGCAGTGTTCTCGTCAGCTCTGCAGTTTTAATGGTCTTTTTGCCACTGGGCATTTGGTGAAGGGGCGTGAATTTGCTCCCAGCATTACCAGTTGGCCCAGTTTCTAGTCGTTTAGTTTCTTGTCATTTATCTGAATAGCAGGGCTTTAATCCAGGAGGGGCCCCTGCCCCAGTGCACATACTATAGACATGAAAACCTATGTAAGCCTACAATAGCCCCACCCACCTCAGCCTGATAAAGTCTGTGTGTTCGTATCTATGAGTGTTGGTGGGTGGTGGTAGCAGTGGAAGTATAATGTGTATGGGCTGAGAGAAGAAGAGACAAACAGGTAGAGAGAAGAGCGAGATCGACAGATACAAAAGGACAAAGAGGACAACCAGAGATGGCGAGAGATAAATGATATAAAAAAAAAAAAGGGGGTGAGGGGTTACAGTGGTCTTGCCGGTTGGACAGGAATCCTGATTGCAGCAATTAGTCAGGACTGAAGCCTCCAACCCCCAGACCTGTAACAGCTATTGCTCTTCATAATGCAGCTCATGCACCGCGAGCTTCTGTCCAACCACAGTTCGACATGTTGTAAAGTGAAGATACTGTATGAAGAGTGATGTGTACATTTGCACCACTGAGCCTGTTCCTGTTCTGTGCATTTTCTTCCATTTTCCTTCTGTTCATGTTCATTTTATTGGAAAGTGTTCACGTGGACCTCGTTCTGAACTAGATAATATCTGGATGAAACTGGTTCCATAGGTTGTTAATGGAACTGTTCTATGTATTGTTCCTTTATTGTGCTCTGTAGCACAGCCTCGCCCTTAAAGCATGTAACATCATCGTTTCACTTCCAGCATTTAACCCACACCCAACCTCTCTGTCATGGTTTTAACATGGATTATGTTTTAACAATTTTTTTTTTTCCATGCAGCTAGTCATGTGATCACATTTCCATGGCAGAGCGTGCATCATTAGGTAGTTTTATTGCATCTACAAATTGCACTAAAAATTGCAATACGGTCTTGTTTGTTTGAGTTAAAAACTGGAATCTTCTTTATTCATTTATGCTCCTCTGAGTGCACGATTTTTGAGATTCAAAGCATGAAGTGGGTTAATTAAAAAGTATTCGGGTTCATGTTGTGTGTTATTCTGTTTGCATCTTAGTCACTGGATTCTTTTTGGCTGTGTTGCCTAATCTCTTACTGCTTACAGAAACCTGGATGAAATGTTTTCTTGCATAAAAAAAACAACATAAATACGAACACCTCCATTCACTGTTATGAGATGCATCACTTGGGAACGGGATACGTGTATCCGCAATTCTGACGTTTATCCCAGTTTTTTGCATGTGACCCTTCCAAAGAACAATTAAATGTTGGCAGAGAGAGACAAAGGTAACAGCTGCAAGAATTTTGTTTCTAGTCACATGTTCATGGATACAAACAGGGTAGATATGCATTAGTCAGAGGGATACGGTGAGCGTGTCAACACAGTTCACACTTCGCTGTAGACCTCTAGCTTCAAAACAGTGAAACTGATCAACATGTGACCTTTCACCGTAAGACTGCGGTTAAACTTCTTTAAATTGTTGTGAATGAACAATTGTCATGTTTAAAATACACGTTAGAAGTTAAACTTTGTAGCTTGTGCGCTGATTGCTCGTGTCACACTAAATGATAAAAAATGGGGGAACCTCATTATGTCAGTTCAGAATTTAAAACCTTTTCTTAATTTCTACTCACCAGGACACTTGCATTCAAAATGTGTTGTGTGCTCCAGTGAGCAGCTGTGTTACCACATCTGGAGCACTGAAGGGACGTTCGCCCCGTTCCCCTCTGTGACAGCCCTCTCTCACCGTGCCACTAGGGAAATATTTGTTTGTGTGATCGGGACAGAGAGGGAGAGAGAGAGAGAGCAAATAAAGTAACATGGGGGGATGGGAGCTGGGGAGGGTAATTTCCAAGATTTATGGTGCGGCACTTCACGAAATGCATGCATCCTGTAATTAAAACTCCCCCTTGCCTCCAGCAGGCCTGTACATTAGCTGGCATCCCCCACTTCCCCATCCACCTCAACCCTCCTCAGTCCAGCAGTCTCCACCCCTCTGTTTCCCCGACCCACTACATAATCAGATCTGATGGCCGCTTGCTGTCACTAATGAGGGCTGAATGCCACAATGGGGGACAGTCTGTTAGTGGTTAGAGGCCAGTACTGTCACCATCATGTAAAACTTGATCTGGACGAGCCTTTCATTTTCATTTTGCCTGCTCGAGTGCTTTAAGCGAACCCAGAAATGTTTTAGTACCTGTTTGGTGTTTCATTCCCCTTCGCTTATTGATGTGGAGGCAGAGTAGCTTAGAGGTTAGAACGCAAGTCTGAAATAATCTCTGTATGCAAATTTCGGTCAAATGTCAACTGAGCAGGCAGTTTCTTCGATTGGACTTCATGTTTAAGTTGCTGCATGTACACACACTCATACATACGCATACACACAAGTTGGGGATGCATCAGTGATGCAGTCAGTATGTTATAGGATTATATTAAAAATTCCTAAATGAACAATATAACTGAACCAAGTAGCCGATTCTTTATGTAGGTGATTGACAGTCAATTGATCAGCAACTATTTTTACATTTGCTTAGTGGTTATAGTCCTCTTTTAAACAAAAGTGTCAAGTATTTTCTTGTTCCAGATACTCTTTTAAACAGATCTGTAGCTTTTCTCTATTTGTATGTTTTTGAACAGATTTTCTTGCAGGATTTTTTACTGTTAGTCGGACAAAACATGTTATTTTAAGACATCGTCTTGTGCTCTGGTAAATTATAATATGATTTTTAGTTTTTTCGTTTTTTTAAACATTCTTAATGACGTAGTAAAGCAATGATCAGCATCAACCACCACGTAGTCACTAGTTGGAGCATTAATAACACAATGTTTCAGTGTTGGTCGTAGGACTCTCATTTGGTCTATATAGCTGATATCCTTAAGTTTCTTGTTTTGTCTGACCAAGCCCAAAACCAATAAATTCAGTTATTTGTCAAAAGATAAAATAAAGCAGCCAGTCTTTACAATTGTGACGCTGTAATCAAAGAATGTTTTGCATTAATCGATTATGAAAGTGGCTCCTGATTAGTTTCCTGCCTCTGGGTTAGTTGTGGTTTGACCTGTTAGCTGAGGGCTGTCGTGCCTTTGCAGCAACAAAATGCTGCCTTTGTGTGATGGTTCTCAGCTGTACATTGTGTTTCACAACCTTTTATATTCAATAACAGATTACGAAACTCCATGACCTCACTGTGTGATGTGTAACTTTCAAGATATTTACGCTCAGTGTAGACTGCTCAATAGATCTGTACACTGAGAGCGTACATGCTAGCATCAAGTGTGTGTGTGACACATAAATAGAAAGACTTTCAACAAGATATTTCTCTATCACACTGGTAAAGTAGGCTGGAAAAACAACCACGGGCTCAATGGCCTCACTGTACTCCCCCACCACCCCCTGAGTGGGCGCCCCACTTTTACTGCTAACTTTCACCGAACTTTCCAGAGCCCAGGGCCCCGCTAGCAGCCGGGCCCACATCAGGTTCTCATCAAGCCACAGGGTCCGTAGCCTTTCTTTAAATTTCTCTCTGTCATTTCCTCTTCTCATGACAGGGTTTCTTATGACAGCTCCTTAAGGGTGAAATTTCCATATTGTCATATAAAAATGACCAGATTTTGTTTACACAGTCAGCAGTTCACATTGACGCAGGCTTTCAAGGAAACAGCAGGAATATTGAGAACATTTTGTGTCAGCTGTTCGATGCATCGTCACATATTCAGATTGCTTAGTGTCAGCAGATCACATCGTCTGAGTGCTCTCATGTCGGGATTGAAACACTTGCTGCTGTCAGATATAAAGTTGTTGCTTCATCCTTGTCTCTCTCCTCTTCCTCTTCACAGCTGTATGAACTGGATAGAGACCCAAAGAGAAAAGAGTTTCTGGATGATCTCTTCAGCTTTATGCAAAAAAGAGGTATGTAACTGTGTGTGTGTTTATCTGTTCACCTAAACACATCACATTTTCTCTTACTCATTAATGTAAAACCTACGTCGTCTCTCATCTGGCCGTTTCTTTATCTCAAGCCAGTGTTACAGAGAGACTCTTAATAGTTGGTTATTAGAGAGGGATGAGCTCCCTCCCCCCCGTCTCTCTCTGACATACGACACAGCTCTGTCTCCTCGTATTTCACTCACTCGGGTGGGGTCTTTATTCATTTCGAAGATGATTGCTTTATGGTTGCGCAGTCCCTCGTCATTCCCAGGCTATAACGAGAAGGGACACATCGTATCAATGCCTGGGAATGGATTGGTTTACCCTCCTAGCCTGCTGCTTGTCTTCGCAGCTGCCCGCCAACACACACACACACACACACACACACACACACACATACAAACACTGACTCAGCCATCATGCAGGGTCTTCACACTATTGACACACACACAACATGAGAGCGGCATATGGAGCCAAAAAAAAAAAAATACTTTAGTGTCTCCTCATCCAGATAACTCATCGTAACACGTAGGGAATTGTGAATTGTGCAGCATTCTATTTACATGCATCGGGTACACGAATACTCACCGGCTCACTTCAGATGTTTCCTCCCTTCCACATACCAAGCAGCCTTGTTAATTTGACAAGTTGACTCATGGCTTATTCAGATCAGTGGGCTGACGTTTGACATGGGAGACAACATACATGTGCTCACAACTGAAAAAACAGAATGTTTACAGTATCAGCGCCACTGGCTATGGGCGGATCTGCCAAGTGGGCTCTGGGAATGTGAGAGCGCCATCTGCAGGTTGTACTGATTACTGAGGAATCATTTCTTTATGTGGAAGCAGAGGATTGAGCATAATTTACATCAGATGAGGGCCTGAAAAATGTGTCCTGGATCAGTCTGTGTTTAAATTAATAATTTGATTAAAAAAAAGATTAATGAATGCTTTGCTTTTCCCAGCTGGGAAAAGCACATTTGTCACAGCTTAATACAGAGTTGTAGGTATTGATTTATTGGTCTAGTCCCAAGGCATTTTGGGTGTCAAAATGGTTTGTGATTAACAAACACTCCCACCATTCACAAACACGTTCAATAATTATAATCTAACGATGTCTTTGCTAGTATGGCACATTGAAAACCCTAAAAAGTTTTCGGTTTGGATGACTTTTGAAGCCTGTTTTCACACACGCCGTCTTTTCCTGTAATGTCCAGGAAAATTTCCTGCTTGGGATTATGTGTGAATGGGAGCAGGCATGGATATTCGAGGAAATCTGTACAGCCAGTTTTCCACAGCAAGACCCAGACAACATTTCAGAGAAAATAACAGTACGGCTGTGTTGTAAATAAAAGTGGTGACACTTCACCAGGAAGCACGAAAAAAGTTTTTGTTTGTTTGTTTGTTTTTAAAAGGTTAAAGCAGGCATTTTCTCCTGCTCAAAACTTGAAATATTACCAAATTGGCGAGCTAGCGTTCTTCAAAACTAAACCCTCCATGTCCGTATAGTAAAAAGCTGCATGCATGCTTACATGATGCCAGTTAACCTGTGATAACCTCTTGCTGTGTTGCCTCCCAGGCCATGACAGTTTTGTGTACTTTTTTTAAAATCAAAATAAAAGCCAGAAGATGCCGTAACAGCTGTTTGTTATTCATTATTATGAAAAACATCGCAAATGATGGCAAATATTGGGACATTTGATAATATCTAACCTTGGCCCAAGCATACTTTTCTCACAAACTTGATGAATATTGATGACTTACAAGAGCACAGGACGAAAACAGTAACAGACGTCTTCTGCTGCCAACACACACATCCTGCCTTACTCCATCTTCTTTTTCTCCTGCTGAATTTTATGATGGTTGGCTTCCGTAAGTGTTGAGAAACTGTCATCGTCTGCTGGATTGACCCTTTCCCCATCTATGCCAGCATTGCTAGAGCATGTAAAAAAAAATGTTGCTCTATGTGTGAATAGTGAAAATCAGTAGCACTGCCTGAAAGCTTATTTCAGTAATATAGAGAACATATGTGGGAAAGAGGCTGGAGGTGGTTTTGAGTTTCTGTATGCCATCCGTCAATCAGTCACATGACAGAATTTTGATGGAATTGATAGTCTTTGAAGAAAGGCATTGAAGCGTCTCTTGTGACTCACTACTTCAAGCTTTGTGTGTTCTAAAAGTTAAAGAAGAAAATCCCCAGATCCTCTGTCCTACTTGTGTTTTAACGGAAATAACTTGATTTTACCTTAGCAGCATCAGTCTGAGTCCTGATCAGCTTAAAATATCTAATTCGTTGGTAAAATGTTTAAAGCAGCCTCTGTATTTCAAAGACACCGTGGCCTGTAGTTTGCTGTCGTGTCAAACCAAATATTTCCAGGGAAAAGCAGCGCAGAAGTTTTCTCTGTCGACATGAAAGGAAGTTTCCTGCTATGAGGGTGTTTTTCTTTTCTCTGTGTTGACCTTTTCCTTCTGTGTGTGTGTGTGTGTGTGTGTGTGTGTGTGTGTGTGTGTTTTTCCAGGAACCCCAGTGAATCGTATTCCCATCATGGCCAAGCAGGTACTGGATCTGTACATGCTCTACAGGCTGGTGACAGAGAAGGGCGGCCTGGTGGAGGTCATCAACAAGAAACTGTGGAGGGAGATCACCAAGGGACTCAACCTGCCTACCTCAATCACCAGTGCAGCCTTCACCCTTCGCACACAGTCAGTACACACACACACACAAACACACACACACACACACTAGTGCGATCACACCTATTTTTGTGTTTGTTTGGATTAACACCGAGTTCCGTAAAGGCCTGTTAGTGATACTTTTTGGACAGATTTTTTTTATTGTTATCTTGCAAGAATAACAATAAATATTACTTTGATCAGCCACAGCTCCACTAATGCTTAATCCCTTTTTTCTGCTCACTGTTTCAAGCGTTTGTAGCTGCTGGCTATCAGATGTCAACAACCATTTACCAATTAACCCCTGCATTTGAAGCCATTTCCTGAAGTTGGTTCAGATGGCAGAACACTCTCATTCCTAATAAGCTGCAACACCAGTACCCTCTTATGTGATGAGACAATTTTTCAAGATGATCTTCATGAGTATCTCCTGTTGTCACTTTAAGTTATTGTGTGATTAAGAGCTGTTTTTTTTAACTTAAAATCGATAAATCCACTGTAGCCTCTGAGCCTCTCAAAGTGTTTAAAAGGGTAGTGTAGAAATTTAGTAAGTATTATACTTCCATTAAGTTTAGGGACTTGTGGGAGACAAACTGATAAGGAAATGGTCAAAATCAAAGCCACAGAGATGGTGATATCCTGACTTTTATTCGGTGGTAAGGATGAGAGAAGGTTAAAACAATGTAGCATACATTTCCCACAATGCATCTCGATAGCATCTCTTCGTAAACCTTCCCTGCCTGGTAATTATTCATGTCTGTCAAACTCAATGCCCTAAATTTTGTTACTTAGAAGAGCTGTTAAAAATGTGTGTCTTTAAGCCTGAGTTGAGACACTATAATGATGTTACTGTTACATCATTTTGGTTATTTTCTCAGCTTCTCAGACAGACAACTGTTTTTATACACTGAGTGTTCTCCCCATGATGAGACAAACTGATCTTGATCTGTATAATTTCTGCACTACCCCTTTTTGAAGCTTTGTTTGTATTTAAGTTTTAGGAACATATCGACAGTTTCTGCATTACATAAATACATTGTGTTATCTCCAGATACATGAAGTACCTGTACCCGTATGAATGTGATAAGAGGGGTTTGAGCAACCCCAATGAGCTCCAGGCAGCCATCGACAGTAATCGGCGGGAGGGCCGACGACAGAGCTTTGGCAGCTCTCTCTTCACCTACTCGCCCAATGGGACGCCCACCATGCTGTCGTCGCCGAAGCTTCCAACACCCGGTGTGGGCCTTACAGTCGGCACAAACGGGGCCTCGCTGACTCCCATCCAGAAGGTCAAGAAAGGTGAGATTTGTGCATTATACTGCAGTCACATGTCATGGATTGAGGTGTTGGAGGCTTGGAAGCATAAAATTTTTCATTTTGACTTATCAGAACATTTAATAAATGACTGTAGATTTCGCTTTGTCCTCTTATTTTTAATTTGCTTAACACACATAAATGAAGTCGCGAGATCCTGATTAATAGTTTGCCGAAAACTCTGTTTTTTCTGTTTTTTTAAATGTCCCTCCCTCTCTGTGGTGTCCTGTCAGAAGAGGAGGCAGTCCAGCCACTGCCGGGAGTCGGTATAGCTCGTTTGCCAGTGGGGGCCTTGGCAGGTCACTCGGTGGCTGCTGTGCAGGCAGCAGCAGCTCAGGCAGCGATGGCAGCTCAGGTAGCGGCTCTGGAACAGCTGAGGGACAAACTGGAGGCTGGCGAGCCTCCCGAGAAGAAGATGGCGCTGCCGGCCGAGGAACACCAGCGACTGCTGCAGAGGGCGCTGCAGCACAACCTGCTAGCCATGACTGCTCAGATTCCCATGAATATCCGTATCAATAACCAAGGTACTGAAACACACTGTGGAGGTTCTGATATTCAGTCAATATGAGTAGAGCACATTCACATGTCATCACAAATTAAACAATAATGTCAAGTCTTGGATCTACGACCATTAGGGAAACCAAACTGTCCTACTTTCATAGAAGTAGATCTCATCTTAAGTTAAACGGTCGTCACTTAGCCATTTATTCCTTTCAGAGTGACAGGCTGCAGCAGAAAGTCATTTGTTTCAACAGAAAATCCAATTATGCATATTATTTACATAAAAATGGTTTTATGACACCTGGTGATGAATGATGTTGCCTAAAGGCGACATGTACATGGATAACAGAAGAGGCTGCAGGGTGCTGCCCAGAAGAATTTGAATAAAGTTCATCGTCAAGTATTTAGAATTACAATAATCTCTCTGCTTAAAGTGTGCTCTTCCACGAAGATCTGCATGCTCAATCAGGCTGGAAAATGTTACCACAATCAATTTCTGTGCTCGAAACTTGATTTCCTTCATGATTCTTGATCACATTAAACCAGTCAATAGCACTAGATCACAGCGCTATGGGCATAAAAGTGGATTTTACATGCCATTGTTTTCCCAGTATTGACGTGAGCTGGGTTTTAAGTATTCTTGCCCTTCTGGCAGTTAGTATTTCGAGACATATATTCATGTCATCTTACCACAAACCACAGCACTCCGTATTGAAGAAGCAGACCTATATGATGACACATTATCCTATAGAAGCAGATGCATGCATGCATGCATGCAGAACACGTGTGTGTGTGTGTGTGTGTGGGGATT
>JAPZDX010000020.1:10768437-10780021 GCA_029783625.1 Naso annulatus | reverse complement strand
CCATGTGACATTAAAGAATGAGCTCAAAGAGAGATGAAACAATTTGTCGACTGAGCAATTCTAGTAAATATTTGGCAACTATTTTCATAATTAATTCATCTTTTAATTACTCTCTTAAGGAGAAAGATTCACGCCCCTTCATGCCCCGTTTTGTGCAAAAACAAAGGGATGTGGACAGTGTCGTCAAATTCAAAAACCAAGCAGAATCATGCCTAAAATCTGCTGTGTTGCGTTGTGTACATCACATTACTAAAAAACCTCAGAGTTATAATTTTCTTTTACTTTGCAAAAAAGTTTAACGTCTTAAAAATGAACCCTATGCAGCGCTCATCAGGCAGATAAACACAAATAAGGCTTAATGTAATACATGCAGACCACTATAATACTATTACTAACTACTGACAGTGGTCTGCATGTATTACATTAAGCCTTATTTGTGTTCAAAGCGCTGTACATGATGCATTTTTAAGACATTAAACTTTTTGCATTATGCAGTGGTTCCCTCTTCATTTTTTTGAAATTTAGGATGGAGTTTTATCATTGTCTTTATTCATAGTCTTCGATCACAGACATCTTGGTCTTACACAACAGGTGAATAAAATCAAACAGCAGGTGATTATCAATGATAATTATAGCCATGAGCTGTGGCTCTGTCATATTATTGTATGGCAAAAAAACCCCGTGAGAATACTATGAACAGCCTGTTACAGTTGCAGATACTAGCTTTGCTAAAACCCCCGCTAAGCAATTAGTTCACAGTAATGCCACATTGTACAGACAATATCATGTATTAATGGCAGAAAATGTGTCAGAAGAAAATTTTCCAGGACCTCCAACCATTGTGTGTGGTCGTTGTTCCACTTTGATTGACACAGGCTGAAAGAACCCTCACCAACCCCTATTTCCTTTATTTTTTTCAATGTAAGGGTGGCAATCATTAATTGACAAAGACATTATATTAGAGTAAGACTGGCTGGCCATTAGTATGTGTGCTCCGAATACCCAAAATAAATGCAGTATTTTTATTAAAGGCAATTAAATTCGCAATGCCGGATATTTTGAATTTACTGCCAGTCAACCAGGAGGGTTTGTTTTCACTCAGAAATGGGTGTGGCCAGGAAGCGTTGCTCTCATCTATGAATATTCTGTCTTCATTTTCTATGATAGTGATCATTTTGGTCATGGACTGTTGGTCAAACAGAAGACATTTTAAGATGTAACAGCTCTGGAAAACACTGATGGACATTTTTTGCAGTTGACCTTGAAAATTATGAAAAGATTCATCGATCACGAAGACTTGTTAGGGCCTCATTCTTATAAATTCCCTGAGGTATACAGGGACAAAATTTATAATAGGAATATTAATATTAAATAGGATTACGTTACATTTTATTTTTCATTTAGGGTGTCAAACATTTTACTCTAAAATGAAAGGGGACCTGAAAACAAGGCCCGCTCTGTCTTTTTTTAATGCCACATACTCTTTTCCCTATGTGTTCTATGACTCAGTGTACGATGAGACAGAACAACAGTCAAAAATGGATCATCTGATCATCCTTATGGCCCCTCTGCTCTGGTTACCCATCATCCACTTCAGTCCCATTAGGTGAAGCTGAGTGGGACCGGCTCCTCACTGAGGGTCCTCATCAAATCGCAGGTTTTCATCCACCTACCACTCTTACATGAGGCTCTCCACTTACACTGCCTTTGAATTATACTTACTACCACAGGAGCGCACATTCCTGCAGCTACCACAGCACTCTGACATGGGAAACAATAAAGCATTACTATTTTCCTGCAATTCTCAAACGTTGCCATGTCACAGACCCCAAAAAGCCCATCGTAAACCTTTAGATAGGATTTAGCTTCAGGAAGTGTCCCACTTTGGTAAATGTTTGTATTGAATTGCAGAACTATTTGAGTACACAAGAGTAAAACCTAACCTGATTTCATTTACAGAAATTTTAAGAGATCGTGATAGGATGTACAAAACAAGCAGCTGCTAACCCTTCACACCATTGTGAAGACTCCCTCAGAGCAGGGATTGTTAACTAGTCCAAGGTCTCAAGTAAAACATAAACGTGAACATGCCTTCACTATTGTTTCCTTCTCTAGTTTGGATGAACATTTCCCAAAGCCAAGTGATGGCTCAAACGCTGCAAAATTAAAAACAAGACATCTCTAGAATTTTCATAGTTGGGCATTTTCTATAAATAGCGCTATGTTTTTAATTCATTCATTCATAAAAACGTGGCAGTTTCAGAGCTTTAGTGATTATCATAACATCAAAGGTACCAAAATAACATTTATGAAAATAACATGAAATTTCTGATTAATCAGTTAAAGAATACTTCAAAAAACTTCATAAATACAAGCGAGGATTAAAATTGAAGAACTCTTAAAGTTTTGACCATCATGGGTAATAATTGTTTAATGGTTTATTAACTCCTTTAATCATTGTTGGGCAGAGTTACTCATGTAGTATTACTTTTTACAGTAGCGACAAGTGTAACTAATTACTGATAAAATTTCAGTAATAATTTACGGTTACTCTAAAATAAAATGACTCGTTATGTTACTTATACGATACATTGTCTTCATTCTTTCTAGATAGACAACGAGCTGCAAAACTCTTTTTCCTCCCACAGGCGGGACGCAGTCATTGATCTTCGTGTGCAGTCGGCTGTCGGGCGTGTGTGCAGGGACCGTCTACAAAGTGCATCACCGAACAGCATAAATGTTAAAGTAGTGTAGTTTCACTAAAACCTACTTGCAGTGAAAGTGGTGACGCCACACTGCAGAGGGGTGAAGTTATTGAAGTTTTTCCAATGTTTTCTTTTTTCATGGTCCCTACACATTCGCCTCACAACCGACTAAACCTGAAGAGTTACTCATTACCTTCTCTCTCATCTTGAAACGTCAATATAGTCAATCTGACAGCGCAGCTGTTGGCTGCTGTTATGTGCCACAATCAAATTTCATCACTGTTCAGCTGTCTGGTGACAGAAACAGACATTTTAAAAGGAAATGCAGCCCCAAATCACTGACATGTCAGTTCGCACGGGACTAAAATGATCACAGGGCCTTTGTGTTTGGTGAAATATGTTCGACAGAATTTTTACTGTACAAATAACGGACATGGCAGATTTGCGCAGGATTTTGATCACAGATGTTTTCCCACGATTATTACAAATTACCTGAGGGTCTACAGGAAATAGGCTGCTTATCCCGTGCGAAAAGGGCTTTAGCTGCACACTCACAGGCACACCTTTTCAGGACAAAGGATGCAAAATATTAATTTTGTGGAATGTTACTTAAAGTAAAATAACGAGTAATGTCACAAATTACTTTGGCTTGGAGTAATATGTAAAATAACGACATTACCTTTGAAAAGAGTAATCACAAAGTGCAAACAGCAGGTACTTTGTCCCCTGTTAGACCCTCACATGATTATCTCAACCTTAGACTAGTTAGTCTGTTACCTGACCTGTTTCATCATAGGTCTGTCTCCCCTCCCGCAACATGCTGCTGTCCTCAGCATTCCTTTATCCGGCCACTCAAAGAAAGGTAATGTCCAGTAATCGCAGTCAAAAGGTAGAAGAAGTCCTCCACAGGTCAGAAAGATAATCTCTCTTTATCTGTTAGTTCAGAGTCCGCTTGTGTTTTTCCAATTTACATTCCATCAGAATTCACCTGCAGAAATAACATTAGAGAAACGAACATGAGTAACAGCTTCCAACATGTTGTGTGACTGTGGGCACAAAATGGCACGGTTCATGTTTGAAAATAAATCCTGTAAAGGAGAAGTCTTGTGTAAATTCGCAGAAAACTGTGGTGAAGGGTTTTGGGTTGTGTAAATCTTTTAAGAGGAAAATGTGTTTGCAATTTGCATCAGTATGATGTCATTTTAGGTATCAGGTTATTCTGTTTTGTGAACTGTACTGCTGTATTTTTCATTGCATGAGGTAAAATGGTCTCTGGACTCTCTTAGATGTAGAGTTAAATATGGAAGCTTTTGTGTCACCATATCATTGAGTTTAACTGCCCATCAGGTTAACAACGTATTTTGGATTTAAAAAAAACATTACACATTCCTTTCATTTCATTCTTTATGAAAATAGGCCTCAGATAGTTAGAGAAACCAGGGACTGCAGCCCCCTAGTGGTAGTTAATATAAGACATGTAATATCCTCTACTTGGCAGCACAAATAATGAAAATGTGTACAGGCTGTGATGATTACAGTAAATCCACAGAACTTAATAAAATCAGAATGTAGTAAAACTTATAAAACTGGAGTGCAAGTGAGTGTACTCAGTAAACTGTTCAGTAGTTTAAACCCTCTGGTACTGATTCTATTTTACTCTGAAGTTAAACCCTGCAGATTATACTACAAACAGGGTTAAACCGTCGACATAAATAAAGAGGGCTTTGTTTTGGTGAACCAAAACCATCTGAAAAACATTTACAAATCCCATTTAAATACCAGCTCATACTTCTGTTCTCTGTTTGGGAAGCAGAGCAAAACTCTACTCAGTCAGTTTAAGCAGATGCTGTAGGCTACGACGTGCTGCTGTAGTGAAGGAGGATTAACCAGGAGCTTGCGAGATAACTGTTTTTGTCTAACAATAAATCTACCCAGTAATGAGGTTGTTTGTGGAACCCAATATATTTTATAATTAATATACAATGATGTGCAGAGCATGTGGACTGTGGAGGTAAAGATTTAACAGCACATAGTGTTGAAGATTACAGTTTTTATCCTCTGTCGAAGCTATACCCTGGGTAAGTCTGATATTGAGGTTTCATTTTCATATTTCATGCATCTATTATGGAAATGACTATAATACAAGACCTATGGAAAACATTTATAGCAGCATATGTAAAAGGTAAGTCAATATTCTGTAGAAGTCTCACAGCAAAAGAGATTTTCATGAGGCCTACTTCAGCAACCAACAGCTTATCAACCAGTATATTATGTTTATTTTACAGTATAACATATTAGCCTAAATGAATTAATTTGTCAACCTTTGGTAGATACTTCAGGTTTAAATGTTTGTTTTTTTTTACCCTTAAGGAAAAGGATTATATGTGTTCTGTGAATTGCCTGGATGGGCAACTAGGATACACTGCGTTTTTTGGAAGAGATGTGGCTGTGATAATCTGAAACAAGATACTTTTTGTCTTCTCTGCTATATTGGCATAAATCTCTGAGATTGATAACTTAAAATATGTTAACATGAATCTCTTTTTGCGTGTGTTGGAGTAGACTGACCCTCTCTTACTTCTGTCACTGTAGTAATCCTGTGGTGACTCTATGTCTGCTGTAGTAATCGATGATCAACCTGTCACACCAAGGCCAAGCAGCAGTGTGGACACAGTTTGACCAACGCTGATGATGGCACAGATACATTTTTCTGGTTCTGATGTTGGTGTATTCCCGCAGTACTATCATTGGCTCAGATTTGAAGGGAAATCTGCTGTATTGCTGTGCGGCCCACCACAGGAAGGGGATACTTGTTTTCAGAGCCAGTGGAGCTTAAATTTATATTTAAAAAAATTCTGGCATTTGCAGTCCGTTGCTTCTCAGTCTGACAGTTGGTTTAGTTTGACACTTGTCTCAGACGGATGATGCAAGAATGAACTTCATTGCACTTTTTCTGTACAGACTTAAGTAATTCTTCTTGGGATCTAAATTGAACTGTAGCAGTAGTGCACATCAGTTTGTCATTATTAAACATGACACACAGATCAGAAAACATTGTAGCAGTTTAAATATCTGCAATAGCTCACTTTTCACCAAAAAATTTCATTTCTATCAGTTGCTTAAAAAACAAAAATTGAAAAATCTGCTAAATCTACCACCGACTGCATTTTATTGGCTCTTTTTTAATATTTAAAATTAACTAACCGACACTTGGTGCTGACATGGTAGATTTGTGTGACGTACTGTTTCAGTTTTAGTTTTTATCATGTGTTCTGTTTGTTTTGTTTACTTAGTGCTGCTCTGTCACTATGGTTTTGTTGTCACTGTGATCTGCCAAAGGCCTGCAGATAAAACAAAACAAAACAAAAAAACCCATCCCTTAGAATGTATTTGCTTATTGTTTTGACCTGACTTCCATTCTGACAAACAGGAACTAGTTACTGACAATTTAGAGGACACAAGGCAAGATAATCACACCACGCTCTCATTAAACATTATAGGACTCATTTCAGGCAAGCCCTCCCCTCTGAGTAATACAATCAATCTCTTTTACCAGCAATGCAATTTGTGTGGGGGACCGAAACAGTTTTGATGGACTCCAGTCCCAGTGGAGGATCTGTTATAAATGTTGACACATTGATATGTGACCTCATTTTGTCCCTCAAATAAAGAACATTCTTCAGACACAAACATTTCGCTGAAGACAAAGGTGAATCTCATTCTGACATTCATCGTCCCTACCGGGAGTTCTGAGTAGGCTTGAAAAACGCTCCAAATGGACGTCCATGCACTTCTGTTTTTATTGTCAAGTAGCTCAACAATTATTGCATGAAGTTACGCCACATATTTGACTTTGTGTGTGCCTTAACTGATGCACCAGATTGCCAGATGGACATGTGTGCTAATGTGATGGTGTCTTGTTCCCGGTGAAGTAGTCTGCAAGGTATTTTCTGTTCAAAGGTATCCTCTCAAAGACCTTACAAGTAAAGGAAACCAACTTCAATAGATTCTCTCCCATAATTGATGGTGAGTCTTCGAAAAATGCCCCATTTCTTGGTACCAGCAGAGGCTGACATGAATGGCTTTTCACATCATGGAAACATTTTTCACTAAATCTGACATGACTTGAATGCAGGTATTGTTGAATCGTTAGGAAGTGTTGAGTGTTAATTCAATAAAACATCTACGATAGGCTGTTAACCTATTGAAAAACTGAGAAGTGTAGCGGATGGCTGCTGTCACACCCACAGACTGTTTTTCGAACACAGTACGAGTGTTACTTTGTAGTAAAACAGTTTTACCCTGAAAATGAAAGCTTTCCTGTTAGACTTACACACCCAAGAAGTAATCGTATCCTCTGAAAGGTCAAGACTTTTTAAATAACATACAGTGAAAATACTCAAAGTAAATAAACTTAGCCAAGCCTTTTACTATTTTGAATAGCCTATTTACCTCAATTTTTTTTTACATTAAAGTGTGATGGCAAATTGAAAAGGGGATTATGAAGATGTTTCCTCAAAGTGTTTAACTCACACATAGCCAGTGTTGGGGAGTAACTAGTTACATGTAGTGAAATTACATAATTAAGCCATGTAATTGTTATTAGTTAAAGTTACTGAGAAAGAATGTGTAATTAAATTACAGTTATGAAAATAATGATTACAAAGGGGATTACATAAGAATATTTTCTTTAAAAAGCTTAGGCTGTATGTTAAATAATATTCGTTTTGTTGCTTTTGATGTTTTTTATGGACACACTGTCTTCTTTTGCCATTTCCTGTCAAAGCCATTTAGGAAACTTTGGGGCTATTCTGATGCTTTTGATTGGTCCTCTTGTTTGAATTTGCAGCGCCCCACATCTGCCATCAACACTGCCTGGTTTAAACATTTGAAAATGGTTGAAAACATTCATTAGAAATTTAGAAAAGTATTAAAAGAGTAATGAAATGAAATAAGTTACGTTACTTGTCACATTTTAAATGGGGTAACTAGTAATCTGTAACCTATTACATTTTCAAAGTAACCTTCCCAACCCCGCACATAGCCGGTGTTTGTGTATGTGCTGCCATCCTGCAGACCTGTTATCTCCATCTGAAGATGAATATCGTATCTTGGAGATGTTTGTTCCTTCCTTCATGCGAGTGCTGTCTGTGGCTTGTTCGCATTTTACACACTTTGTGCAAAACACTCACTTCAGTTGCATATGTTGTGACAGACTATTTTTAAACGGAAATTAAAAGATATTGTTCGTGAAAGGTGTTATTTATTCACACTACATCAAAATGTCACTGTTTGATGCTCGTCACTTCATTTGTGTGGTGAGTTATAAACTCATGCAGAGTTGATGTCATGGGAACATCTCAGTCCTGTGTTCAGAGAAAGAAAAGTAATTGCTGGATTTGCATTTGACATTTGCTGTGCATATGCATGCAAATATAGGACCCACTTTTCTCCTCATGTGAAATTTGTCAGACTGTGTTGGTTAATGATTTAATACTGCATATGCTTTTTGGCACAGGACTCTTTTGAAAGAAATCTTATTTTCTGTTAAACCAACATGGAAATGAAACAACATAACATAACATCTGCTGACCTATAGACAGAATATTTTCATCAGGGTGAAAACTATTGATGTTTGTAAACGTGCACTTTTCTTTTATCCCAACATGAGCCTAATAATCCACCCACACTTCAGACATCCTTGTATTCTGTCATCCCACTGTGCCTCCATTAACACGGCCTTTTGCCTTTGCCTGTGCTGCTGTTGTTTAATTTGTCTTGAGGGTTGTGTGGTTGTAAAACTACTTCCCTGATAGGAATGCTTAATGAATTAAGTGCAAAATTAATAGACCTCCGGGTTGGAAGCATTTAGCAATTCTTCTGGGATAGATAGAATTAATAAAGAGGGTGGTTGGGTGTAATGTTCCTTTAAAGGCTGCTGCCCCCTGCAGCGTCGTCATTGCGCAGAACAGTTTGAACCAAAAAGCGGAGTGACCTTCCTCCGCTCTCAGTCTGAGAGGGGCAGCACTGAAGCAGCAAGCCGGTCACAGCTCCTGCAGTCCCCGCTCTAGCCTCAGAAATGAATAACAACTTAGTCGGAGATGAAGTCGGGTAAGATCCACTTAATAAAGCCTTCCACTGCAGACGTATGAAACCGTAAACTGCGTTACAACTTATGTTGGCTTGTCAAGCTGTCATTTGACAGCTAACGTTAGCTAGCCAGCTAAGCTAGCTATAGTAACTTAGCGAGATCGCTAGCCTGAGGAAAGACGGACAAAAAGTGAAAGTAGTCATAAAAGTCGCTTAGTTTTTTCTGTTACTGCATGCGGCGAAAAATATCCTGTTTATCTGTAGCAGTGCCACTAAGGTTGTCAGAGGAATGCGTGAAATTGTAGTTACTTATTTCACTGCTGTTTTCAGTTAGCTCGAAGCAACTGAGCTAGCTTAGCTAATGTTGCCAGCGAAGCGAAAGTCTCCTCTTCTTGACTTCGCCAATACGAGGACATTTAGCGGGCACTGCTGGAGGATGGAGCATCCTCATCTGCACAAACCCTACACTTCTGTCACTACAACCACATACGTACTTGACCAAACATTAATGAACTCGCCAGCTGCTGTGATACTAATGTTGCGTGAACTGCCGTTAAACTTCCAGTTCTGCAGCCTGCACTCGAGTTCGCCGGTCCGCATGTAGGGAGCCGAGCAGCCGCTCTCTTCTGCGCTCCGCCGAAAAAAATAATACTTGGAGTTTTAACGATGAAGGCTGGAGCCGGTGATAGACGGTGGCTACTGGAGCTTCTGGAGGCAGTTTAGGCAGCGTAGTGTTGTGTTAGCTTGCTAAAAGCTATGGCTCTGTCCCGGGGTACTTACGTGGCAGGAGGTTCATAAAAAGACCATTATTGTTGAGGCCATTGCATTCAGTATTAGTCTATAAGCGTTAGATCGAAGGACCAGGACGGGACCTTACCATGATGAGTCACACAAAACACGGGCATTTTAGCCGCAGCTGTGTGTAGATCTCTCTAAGCTGCAGCAGCTTTGGTAGCAGCGTTGCCTCATGTTGTGTAATATCTGTGTACTTGGCTGTTTAGTCAGCTGTAGCGTTGTTATGCCTCTGAAACTGAGCTTTCAATCTTCTCCACCAAGACGTCTGTGTTTAGTTTTTTAAGGCATCTGGACAGACAAAAATTTTCCACTGCTGTTGACATGATTTTTGTGTGTGACTTTTTAATGATGCTTGTAAAACATCTGTTAAGACTGTGCTTAAATAATCTGACTCAAAGTGATGAATAATGACTGACTGAACAGGGGATGTTTCTATTCTTTTCAGGAAACTGTTTGTGGGTGGATTGGACTGGAGTACCACACAAGGTAAGTCACACTGTTTAATCTGCGAAGACTTAGTCACTTCATGCATTAACTGTTTTTAAATAAGTGGAATTTGTCAAGGTGGCACTGATGCAGCTGAATGGATTTATTGTGGTAGTTTGTTATGATTATTATTTGGAATTTGAACCAAAGTTAATTACACTATTTATCCATCATTTGATAATAGTTAGCCATTATGCTATACAATATTAATATCACAATGCTATAAAAGGTTAAAAAAATGTAGAATTTTCTTAAAAAGCAAACAAACACTGTGTAGACTTATACAAAAGTAATCCCTCTCAGTCATCACTTCTCACCCACTAGATGTTTGTGGCCATGTATTTGTCTGCAGGGATCCCTCCCTCTGGGGAGTCAGTCTTTGGGCTGTGGTGTGTAGCCCCCAGCCATTAACATCAATGTTCATGCTCTTAAAAAAAAAAAATAAAATAAATTACTGAATTACATGCTGTCCCATCTCTCTCTGTCTGTGTCATCGTGAGCTGCTGTTTTTTGTCTGTTTGACCAATGACACACACACACACACTCGCAGCAGAGAAGTGAAATGAAGTGTGCGCTTCAGCTTAATTCATAAACAATCCAGCGCCTTTCTGCAGGGTTTTGCGGAGGTGTGGGTGTGTTTATTTGTGCTTCAGAACATAGCTGCCGTGAAACAATCAGAAAATATTTATTTCTCTGAATCACAGGTCTGTACTCAGTGATGCCGATCCCTCTCTACTTTCACTGTCTACCTTGCTTGACCACCGCTGCTCTCTCTGTGTGACTGAGCGAAGGAGGAGGGGCCAAGTTTGGATCTTGTGTTTGCAAATAGCAAATGACAATTCTTGCATACTGCGCCTTCTAGTAGGAAAAATGTAGAACTATATCCATGCAAAAATAGTGGACTGGTTAAGCTGTAATGCACAATTTTTGAGTCTTAAGTGTGCAGTGTTTTTATGCAAATCCCAAGAGACGTCTACCAGACAGTGTTGGTAGAGTCTGCCATTGTTACTGCTCCTTTTTATTAGTACAATTTTCCTGTGTTTGAAAAATATCTCTGTGATTTTTGATTTCTGACTGTCTCCCTTTTCACATTGCATAATTACCAATCATCAGTCATAAACCACAAACCTGGTGGTAGAGTCCACATTTCACCGTCTTCATTGGGTGTGCACATACATTGTCCGCTTATTCAGACTTGCCCAGAGGTGGTCTAGTTTGTCTGAAGCACTTTAGTGGCTCATGCTTGGCTGCCTGTTGTGTAACTTTGCACAAGGACTTGCCTGTGTTAACAGAACTGTTAACATTAATATAGGAACCACAGCGCTGGTTACTCTCAGTTTGTTTCCCTGGCACTGCCTCAGGGCTTTCTAGTTATGAGTAAAGCAATTATGATAACTCTCTCCAAAGTGAGCTCTCATTTGTTCAAACTTGCACGCCTTGCTTCTGTGGGTGTGTGCGGGCGTTACAGCTGGGTGTATATTTAGTGCTATGTAACATGTCAGTGAGTT
>JAPZDX010000020.1:10715510-10728777 GCA_029783625.1 Naso annulatus | reverse complement strand
CTCACTCACTAAAAACTAATTAGCTGATTTTCAGTGAAATTATCAAACTCTACACAGCTCATAAACATTCTTTCATAATGTGAGCATCACATGCCAAAATGATCCATTCAATTATTGAAATCTGTCAGACATACATTTATATGCCATAAAAATCTATGACTTGGAGCGTTTGTGATGTTTGTGATGCACATCTTCCAGGTCAGAAGTGATGTTGACGGAAATCTCTGGCCAGACGAACAAGACTGACAGGATGTCCGTGAAGATGAGAACTTACTGTACTGTAGTATTGTGTTATGTTGCCTACTGGGAAGAAGTATAAAGTGATTCTCCCCCCCAAACTGAATACTGAACTGTCACATTTTTTTTTTTAATTTATATTTTTTAATTTATTTTATTTTTTAAATTTTGCTTCTCTTTAAGGATGTAATGCATCTAAACATTTTGACTGGTATGGCTCAAACAATAATAAAACAACTTGTCATTTTGGTGGCACTGCCCAATATACTGACACAAAAACTAAGTTTTGAAGCGTAAATATAATGTTTTGTGTGACCCTGCTACCCTTTGCAAACATGCAAAAGAGTTTTGATGCACCATGAAACTGTTGTGACAATTACACTTCAGTTTAGAGAATGTTGAGACTTTCGAAGAATGAGCCAAGACAATTGACAGCAACTGTAAGTACATTGATTGGCCAGCAGGGAGCAGTAGTGTCAAACAAACCCTGTTTGAAACAAAATCAAAGTATGAGAACAAAAAATATGATAAAAGCCATCAGGAGCCATTAGTTGAAAATTAGGTTGATTATACAATTCACTGTGGCAACTATATACCCACATAATCATGCACTGTCAACAAAGTAAGGGAATAAATTGATTAAGAGGTCATTTAAAAATGTATACTGCACCAAAAAGATGCAGTTTATAAGATCTTTTATCATACAATAAAATTATTCTATAATCATGTAACATTACTGTAGTGTTGTTAGTTAATTTTAAATTCTGAAGAGAGTAAAAAGAATTAAAATCATGCTCAGTGTGCATGATGTGCTTTCAAGCCCTATTTGAAAGAATTGAAAAAGTTTACAGAGTAAATTATGTCTCATTTTATGGGCGGCCTTTGTGTTTGTACATAATTACCTCTTAAACCATGAACAAAGAGCCAGAGTTCATTAAAACTTTAAAAAACTTTATTTTCATCCACTTCATATAAATGAAATAAGAAGAGTGTATAAGTGTTAAAAAGCAACACACTATATGTTATGAAAGTATTTATTATTATTATTAAAAAAGTGAACTGTATTATTCAATATTACATTCAGTATTCTTGAAATATTTAAACACGTACAGCAAGTATTACAAAATAAGATTAAGAAGTAAAACCCTTATAAAGGGAAAAAGTTACAACTGTCAATATGACTGAAAATCATATAGCATAGCATAGAAGTATGACGATCCACTGAAGGTTCAGCAGATCAGCAGTTCATGTGCATATCTCGTTATGTTTTTGCAGGCTTTTGGTAACTTTTAAGTTGCCTTTGGTCCTCTGCTGCTGGTCCTTTTTGACACCAATCTGCTTACTGCTTTATTGTGGCGGGTGCGATCTTCAGCAGAGTGGTCTTAATAGAATTTTTTTGTCCCGTGGTGGATGTCCAAAACATCATCCCGTGTCTTCTGGATTGCCGTCTTCTGAGCATGCTCAGCCTTCTGGGATATCTGCCGTTCAGGTTTGACTCACCGCAACTGCTAAACCACCAACCACCTGAGATAAAAAAAAGAGCATTTCATTAAAGATTGCTTGCATGATGCAGACATGTGACAGTTTGTTTGCATGTGTTGAGGTGTAGGGCTCAGCGAGGCAGTCATACCTGAGAGCAGCTCAGCACAGTTGATGTCTGCAGCGAGGTCATTGTCTCTGTCGGCTGTGGTAAAAGGAAGTCCAGAGCCTCCGGTGGTCATTACTTTCTCCTGATCCTGAGGTGAAGACTCGTCTTCCAGGTGCAGAGTGAACTTCTTCTCCTCTCCATCAAGTTGGAATCGGTAATGAGCCACCGGCTGCTGTCCAGCCCAGTCAGACAGTTCCACCTGCAGGACGTACTGGCCCTGTCTGGAGATGGAGTGAATGTTCTCCAAGCCCAACCAAAACTCGCCTGAAGGACAAGAGATGTTGAGATCCATTATCACCACTGAGGTCTAGTGATGCAGGTGTTTAATGAACTTTGACAGCTTTCTGCTTGTGGACTCACCGTTCAGGCTGCCGAAGCCTCTCTTATAGCTGTCCCACAACTGATTGAAGTTCTGGGATCCATCGTAGCGTTTCTGTACGATGGTCCATCCACCTTCTGCAGGGGAGGCAGAGAGAAAAGGTTGAGCTGCAAAGACTCCAAACACAACTGAACAAGATTCTCAAGAAAATACTGGAGTTCCATTGTGCTAACACTCAGAGAGCAGAGCTTCCCTCTTCCTCAGCCAAAAAGGCAAAGTGTGACTCACCTGGAGTCATTTCACAGAGGACGTTGAAGGGCTGGGAGCTCTCTGGCTGGATTGTGTAGATGCCGCTGGCTCGCTGCCCTTGTTCAAACAGATGATGACAGTCTCTGGCCAAACCTGAGAAAAACAAAACACAGAAAACCCTGATCAGACGATTCAGAGACTTTCTTTGAGGTTTTTGTTCAGACCACAGCAGCGAGGCCAGACAGTCGGCCACAGGTTGGATTTACTACCTGGCTTGGGATCTGAGCGTGCAAAGAGCAAAGCTTGTTGTCTTTAAATCATGCAGTACAGTAGGTGTGTTCTAACAGCAGCAGTCTGTATTCCCCCTGATCTTTGGACTGTGCGTGAACAGCTCTGCCAGCAAGTCACGTATTATAAATTCAGGTGCAAAGGTGGACTTTTTTTGCTTTTATGTCTCAAAAGTTTATTCGGATGTCAGCTGTGGACATATGTTTTCTCGGTCATGCACATTTCACCTCTAAATGCTAGATATGAAGATGTTTCCGTCTATGTATTTTAGTACTTGAAAAGAAATGCTCATAAAATGAGAAAATGAGGCTGTGTTCATGGTTAAGGTTTTTCAGTGCCGTCACTCATTAAAAGATTTTTCTTGCTGCCATGGCGACTTCCATCCTTCATCACTTTAAACATCTTGAAGGCTGTTCATTTTCTTACCTGATGTGTTTTGGCTGTATTGAGCTTCTCCCCTCAGTGCTGTCTCTTCATCTCTCCGTCGGTGAGATTTTACTCTTTTGTGTGCAACCTGGTGGATCAAAAACAGCGTCAAGTTTTGAAAATGATCACTTTTGCTTCTTAACAGCTAGTAAATCTTTTTAAAAGTTGTCTGTGGGTAAGAGGGGTCATCCTGTAGCTGCCAGGTTTTCTCTCTGAACTAAACTAAATGAGTTGTACTGTTGTTGACATTATAATGTGGTGCAGCTCACCTTGCTCTGCAGTGCTTGCAGGTGCAGACTCTGCTTCTCCAGTTTGTCCTGTTGCTGCTTGATTTTTTCCACCAGCTGATCAATGCGTCTGTTCTGAGCCAACACTAGCCGCTGGAAACAGAAAGAAAAATCAAACATAAAACTTCAGCTTTACATTTTCACATCCCACTCTTCGTAGGATGTGGGTACATTAGTTTCTAGATGTTTTGGAGGGGTTTTCTGATATTTGTCTTCAGGAAAGCTTCTATTTTTCATAAATTTTTGATTATTTTTTATTGCTGAAGTCTAATAATCTCTGGTGGGTGTGTCCCCTTTAGTGACACTTTTTTTGGGACGTGTCCCAGTCTGTGTTTCTAGTTAAAGAAGAACCACACAAGATAAATAACCAGTAAACTTAAAATAACACGATAGAAGTATTTTTCTCTCACCTGGATAAATGGGACTCCTGCATGATCACTGTTGTTGCTGTCCACAACTTGCACCTCCTCCACTCTCCCCTCCAGTCTGTCCATCCTGGAGTGGATGTCCTCGTTCTGCTTCTTCACCTCCTCCACCTTCACCCTCACCACCTCGGCCAGCTCTGCCACCAGCCTCTCCCTCTCCTCTGCCTCTTTGCTTCGTCCTTTCAAAGCTTCATCTTGCTCCTGCTGCTTCCTCTGCAGTTCGGCCATTGTGCTGTTGAAGGTTTTCAGTTTGCCGTTGACGTCACTCATCTGGGCTTTGGTCTTGTCCACATGCTCCTTCAGACCCTGACCCAGCTGCAGGAGGCCGTGAGCCACCACATTCACGTCGTCCCAGGAGGCGTGTTTGCCCCGGCCTGACAGAGCTCTTCTGTCAGTGGGGAAACCAGCTGCTACGTGAACCAAAATGGTGACCAGGATGACGAGGAGCTGTGGCATCTTCATCTTTGTGGCTGTCTTCAGTCTGTGGTCTGTTTTAGTGTGAAAGCAGGTTCTGATGTCTCTCTCTGTGTCTGCTGCCGAGTGGCATTGTGATTGTTTTTATAGCTCAGTGCTGCAGCAGAGGGCTGCTCTGATTGGCTGCTAGAGTTTGGAGGTGGGGATGAAAAGGGGTTGGGGGCGTACTCACCCGTCTGTGGAACTGGACCATGATGCAATCGATAGGCTGAATTACTGATTAAACACTTACTGATATGAAGATGTGAGACAGATTCTGTTTTATTCTCAAAGCTCAAACTAAGATTTTCTACCAATTCACTTTCAGGAGCATTACAACTCAAATTTTTGTCCAGCGACATGCAGTTTGGTGTTGGTTTTTTGTGCTGAAATAAATTAAAATTTCATTTTTAGATATAAATGTTTCCAGCTCTTTTAGTTGTTTTAAAGTTTAGTTGCAACTAAACTGTTCTTATTATTAATTCATTATCTGCTTATTATTTTCACAACTGACTGAGACATGAGACATGGGAAAAATGCCATGACAAGTCTTCTTTTGTCTGACAAACAATCCAAAATCCTATTATATATTTTATTTTATTACAATGTAAGACTAAGACAACATGTCAAATTTTAAATTTGAGAACCAGAAACTAGTAAATATTTGAAATTTCTGCTTGAAAAATTGTCAGACAACTGATGGATTATTTAAAAAATTGGAGATTAATGTTAGTCTCACTCAGCTAATTAACTAATGGACTTTCTGATTAAAATATACATAACACAGTAATTCTAAAGCTTAAATGTTCTTTCAGCCTCATCTCATTGGCTTCATGTTGCCTTATTCTGTTTACATTAATGGAACATAAAATGAAGGATACATTCAACTTCTTTATGCATTTTTCATCTGTAAGAAATCATAATTTTACATAGTTTTACATGTATAGACGTTCTGTTATGGTCAGTGTTTTCCATATTTTTATTTTATTCAGGAAGATCATCCAAAAAGGTTTATTTAAAACCAGGATTCCTTTTTGTTTGTTTTTAATTTTTTGCATAATTTTTTGTGTAAATGCAAGTTGATTTGGGGAAACAAAAACGCAAAATAGTGCAATTCATTCAGTACACTGACAGTTGAATAATATTGTTTTTCTCTATGAAATGAAGCTTTCAGTGTCTTCAGCATGAATCAGGAATGCTGGAGCGCGTTCATAGATGGAGGAGTCAGTGTGAGAAGTAGGGGAAAGTTCAACCCTCAGGCCTTTTACACACTCATTCCTGACAAAAAAATCCAACAATCACAGGCACACGCACACACCCAGACACAAGGCACGTGGCGTACTGATGAGGTACAGATGCCAAACAGAGAAGCAAACGTGCAGTACGTTTTGGCAGTCCATGGCTTTGTAACATCATGTCAGCATTTTAAAGAACTAATTTTAGCATTTTAAAGAACTTATTTTCTTAAAGTTGAGAAAATTTGCACTTAATAAGATTAAAGGGGATGTATAAATTCCCTCTAAACTCTTTTAAAAACATTGTGCAGTTTTTTAAAAAGTTGATTATAAGATACTTATATGATACTTGATATGTGGCATGTTTGGGTTTTTGGACTATGTCAGAGACGTTAACAAAGAGGAGACAAACTACTTTAAGCATTGTGACTAGAAAAGTCCATAGCCTATGACATATTTACGTCCCTCTCCCCAAAACTCAATTGTTTGCTTAAACAGACAACCGCGAAACGCATCTTGCTAGTCAGGTTGGCACTCTGTATTGAGCTGTAAAAGCAGTCTGTATTGTAAAACCTTTTACATGCAAAGCAAAAGCATAACTTGTGTAAAAAAAAAAAAAGCACTAAACTTTTAAAGTTTGACTGGTGATTCTATTCATTCAGTTTTTATGTCCCATTAAACATTGAAAGTGCATTTAAAGCTAAGGTGGGCAAACTTTGTTAATCAAGCCAGCTGTAGCATGAGACTCCTGAGGCATCCGCTCCGCTGCACCCTTTCCTCTCTGTTTTTTGCTCAAACTCACATTTCATTTCGCTTGTTGACGCTCTTAATTTCAAGTCCACCTTGCACCAAAGATTCATGATGAGACAAAACAGTTGCAGGGAAAGTTGCAACGGAGTAGACTAATCAATCTCAGCTCAACACAAGCCAGTTGGCAGTGTCACCTGCAATTTAGCTTGTTGAGTTGCCAGAGGCCAGTTTTAAGATGTATGGCATGTCACTTGTTTCATCAGCCAATCAGCTCGTAGCGACGTTACCCATTGCTAGGACATGCAGCGAACAGCAGCCAATAGGAACATGCACTCCTGTTGGCAGAGCGTGGAGGAGTGCGTTCTTTAAGATCACATGACTCATGATGAAAAATTATTATGGAATTATTAATTTCCGCCAGATACCACCAAACATAAACTGCCTACCCCGGCCTTAAAGCTCTTTCCATCTGGCCTTGTTAGTCCAAAATAATTTCCCGGGGGCATTGCAATAACAATGGCACATTGCCGCTTTTAGCTTAATGCTAACCCAAAGAACCTGATGAAGCCATGTGCAAAATATGTTGTTCATTTTTGACTTCCTTGTAAGCTTCTAATGAAGATATATTAAAGAGAAACTTACTCAGCCTTCTCATGTGCAATAAATCTACTATTTGAACTCATTTGAACTCATCTGTTTCCTGCCATCATCTGCCCCGAGAGTTAAGAGCTGACAGTGCTTTGCACGGTGCACTTACTTTTGAATGAGCTCACAAATTTTAACCTCACAGTGGTGCTAGATAAAAATTCAGAGGATTGATAACGTCAGAATGATTCATCTTCTGAGAACCACGAGTGTACAAAATTTCATGGTTATCTATCCAATGCTTGTTGAGATATTTCAGTCTGAAACAAACACAAGTGTCATCGAACCACTGAAGCTAAAAAATACAACAAAATGACAACATAAAAAAAGGGCAGGGTGGTTAATGTTTGACTGACGTCGACAACACTGTTGTTGTGGTACAGAACCAAGACAAAAGTCTAATCTTTCTCTGCAGTCATTATTCTCAATCTGCGACTAAGCACACACACTAAAAATAGCCTGTTATGAGCAGAAGGGTTGAGGCCATTTTGTTCAATTTGTTAAAAGAAAAAAAAGAAACTTAATTGCTCAAAACAAAACCCAACAGCAAAAGAGGAAAAATGTTTGTATAGTTTTTCCCACAAGATGCAATGAAGATTGAAACTAACACTTTCTTCTTTTTTTCTGCAGTGTCAAAGTCTGTCACTGAATATATCACGAGACTGGACTGAGAACATGTTAGTTCCTGTCTGCTGGTCATCCAGTGCACGTATCTGTGCTGCAGGCTGCTGTGCCGCACGTATCCTCGGACATGCTGCTCTCTGCTGACGTGAGGCATTTTGAGCACGTAGAAGCAGCAGGGTGAGGCAGTTTTCATTGTTTCTCAGCTGTTTCAAAACTTAGAAATGAGGTTATGCTTGGACGTGGTAGCTTGGCTTGCATGCCCATGCCTTGGTCGAGTTACCATAACAGCTGTTTCCCTGTAAGACAAAATAAATGTTCAGAAGTTCAGACTGTGGGTAATCAGATCTCTTGTGTTAAAATCACCCTCCTTTAAATTTGTGCTTAAGGCTTTCACAAAATCCTGTAACTCAGTCTTCAGAATTTGGACGTCATGAAGTCAATCAGGAAACTAGGGTTTTTTTTGACAGTTTTTCAATTACACTGTAAGTTAATCTTACATTTTTATTGACACTGCCAGCCAATAATTAATTGGAAAAAATTCAAAATAAGCTTCAGCGCCCTCATTTATCCCTTGTTTTATATAATATAACTTAAAACGTCTTATCTTATTACTGGTGCAAAATACTAACCCGGTGGTTCGTCACACTGAAGGAAGTCGTCAATGAAAACTGTTTGAAAAAGAGCAGGCACTCTCAGAAAATACTCGGCAAGTCATTCGACGAGCCTTCTATTATCATCTTTTACGGGCTAACCTCAGCCGACCAGCTCAACAAATAATAACTTTACACACTACCTGCAGAGCCAGTCCTGGAGAAGAGTGAAAAACATCTTTTCCACTGAGATTAAGCTTTCAGTTTTCCTTCTTTCATTGAGGAAAACACTCTCCAGTTCTGACATCACTGATGCTGTAAACGCATTTATGCCTTATGCTGTCTTCTTTAGGAGTCGCCACTGTTGTTTTAACACAAACTTCACTGGTTGTCACATATTAAGTATGCCCGAACATGCAGGTAGTTCCTCACTGGACACTGATTGTTCTTTGGACACAAATTCATAGCTTGAAGCCTGACAAGGTGGATTTACACAATTATATAATAACTTGATCTCACAAATCCAGCTGCCTCGCAAGGCAAGCAAAAAAAACTGTGAGGACTCCAAAGAAAGAAAACACTGTCAGCTGTCAGACCATACGTGTCTTCCCCTAAAAAGAGACACATTTGTATTCATCATCATCATCGTCATCATTTTCATCATCATCCACTTTCATCCTGGTTTCACTCTGCTCACTCAGAGGAAAATGACTGTGTGAGACACTCATTTTCCTCTGAGTGATCATAACTAAGTGGTACTTTCTTAGGTGGTAGATTTAGCTCTAATTGTCCTTCACTCATATCCACTCATGACTCACTCGTATAGATATTTATGTTGTCATACATGGAAAGTTTCTTATAGCTTCAACTTCACCAACTGAGACGTACATAGATGTTTTTGTAAGGACAAGCCCCAAAATCAATGATTCTGAACTTTCCTCTAACTTGTAGTGCTATTGATCAATCTATAGGGCGTGAGTGTTGAGTTTTGGTGATATCAGGTGAAGATGTCTGCTTTCTAAGAACTAGAAGGCACTTGACTTGTGGTGTGCAAAGTGCCAAGTAAATTTAAAACAAAAACAAAAACGACAACAACAAAAAAACCCTCTATAGCAATGTCTCTCTCCAGAAATCATGACCTGGTAACTTAATAGATAATCCACAGACCTTGTTGTAAGTGGTTGAACAACACCTCGTGCTGTATCATCCTGCAGAAGAAAACATGCATTTACTAAATGAATGAAAGACAAGCTAATGAGGCTAACAAAGCTAGCTAACATTACAGCTCAGCCTTTAATTTAACAAGCTGTTCAAAAACAGATTCTAACTTGTACTTTGAGTCATTTGTAAACCAGGTACTTGACGTTTTCACTTCACTTGAGTCATTTTCATGAGAGTAATACTTTTATTTAAGTATATATGTTCAGTACTTTACCTTCCACCGATGGCCGGTGAACATGGTGAAGCATTTAGCAGCTAAAGAGCCAGATTTTTTTCTCTCAGGAGTTGGTGGAGACCAAAGAAAGAACAAAAACATTGTCTGACTGGCAACATTACTTCAAATAAATGGTAATGTTTCTCCACAACTGCTGAATGTGTAAATAAGCAAAGAAAAAACCTGGCTTTAACAGTAAAACTTAGAAAGAATGTATTCCTCTTCAAATAAGCTTTAAATTTAATGTGTGTCAAAGTTCAAACGCAGATGCTGAGCGCAGTGACAGCCATGCGTATTGTTTGTCATTTCAAATGATAGTACTATCATGTAAATAAGCTTTAAGGAGGTGGATGACAGTGACTGGCTGATAAGTGATAAAAATGTCCCTAAACATTAGATAAAGTGTGGTTATCTGCAGATAATTACTCTAAACACATCACATTCATATTAGTCTTAAGTCGAGACATTTTTCATTCTCTGACACATCCAGAAATATGACTGAATTGTTTATTTAGCTTGAGGGCACTGTAACTGTGCAGATCCCGACAAAGCAACATGTCCCATCAGATCTGCACATGTACAGTACATGAGCTTCCACAGAGGGGTGGGAGGTGCTGCTGGCAGGGGTAGGCAGTGTTTTTAGGCACCAGTGGGTTAGTGTGTGAAAGGTGAGGATGTTGTCACGTGCTTGGTATGTTGCATCAGCCTTTCAGGGAGAAAAAAATCTAAAGCTGTTTAGGATCAGACACGCACAGCTGGAGGGCGAAACCAGCGTGCTGGAAGACTGAACCCGCAGCGACGAAAAACATCCGAAGTGCAGCTGGATCAGAAAGTATTTTTAGCTTTTGTGGTGATCTTCATCCTCCAGTATTTGCGTAGTCGTTATCAGTAACCTCAAATAAAAGTAGGTTCACTGACACACAAGACAAGATAAAAATGTAACAATTCACAGAAAAATTGAATTTACTCAAACAAAGACATTGATCACGTGTGAATCTGGATTTAAGATTACCTCGCTGAATTCCTTGAGCTTAATTCTCTATAATATATTATGAGCACCCCTTATGTTCATTAAGGCAATAATGTTTAAAGGTGCGCTATGCAACTTAATTACAGGCACAAAAATAAACAAGAGTTATTGATACAAGGAATAGCTGTTTGCAAGAGCTAGCGTGACTATTTTTGTAACCAAATCGAACTTTTATAATTTGAACACTGTCTCTCTGTTGATTTAAATCACAAAGTAAACTAGTAAGACAAGATTTTATATTTCCATTACCTTCAGTTTCATCACTTTTATATCTATCTTAGCTACTTTTGTCAACTTCCAGTCAGAGATTGCTACCAACTTTTCTCTTCATTATTTTGAATCACCAGCAATCCTATAAAATACCATAACTCTACTTTAATGTTTTGTTGTTTCATTTATTTGTATTTTGATGAACTTATTTCAAACAGTTACTATGTTTTGGAAAACAGTCTTCAGCTCTTGCTTGCCTCTTTGTTTTTTTTTTAATAGTTTTACGGGAGGCTCTTCAGCACATTTGGCACAAAAGAGAAGTGTGTGAAAGGTAGCGCTCGTATTCAGCTTCATACGTTGATGTCATGGGGGACTCATTATTGTGGCTGTTATTTACAATTCAGCGGCTGAGTCTCTGTCCAGTCACTTTCGTCACGATGACCCTTTACCCAGATTCCTCACTCACACAGCATCTGCATCCTTGTGCTCCCGCTCACTTTGGGACCTGTTGCTTTTTTTTTTTTTTTTTTTTAACAATCAGATTCTCCAGTTTGCACTTTAACCTAGAAAGCAGAGTAGTTTCCCTGGAGGCGTCCACTCCCTGATCAAAGAGTGTAAGGCAGAGGCATTTAAGACGGGCTGTGTACACTACTTTACTTTTCCTGTTTTCATAGGTGTGTTTAAGGGCCTTAAGGCCAATGTAAAACAATGTATGTATAGTTTTAAGTGATCGAATCAGAATTCTGAAGGAGAAAATCAGTTCTTTAATCCTTTTCCTAGAGTTTCTATAATTATATGTATTTACATGTAGAAAATATTCTAAAAAAATACAGTATTTCTACTACTGTGTTCACATGACCAATGAGACTGAATATACCACGAATATTACCGTTTACATGCAGCCTTGCATACTGACCAAATGACTTACGTCCTGTTGTCCTTATTTTGCAAATCCCCCCCCAAAAAGTACATGAAATGACTTTAAGAATTTTTCAAAGTAGGTTTATTCCCCCATTGATGAAAAGACTGTGTTTTTCTTTTGTGCATCCATATCTCCCATAGCCTTGCAAATTGTTGGCTGGTTGGTTTGTTTACAACACACAGCTGACGACAGAGATACTATGTGCCATTATAAAATGGCAGTAAAATCCCTACTGACCCCATAGACAGTCAATTAAATAGTGAAGCTACCGTGACATCACCCATTGGTTGTGGTGTAACAGTTTATTGCACTAGTTTGGCTTTTTGGTCACTGCAGTCTTGTTTTATTGAAGCCAGATGGATGTCAATGGAGAGAATACGCGTTGATACTAATAAATGTGTAATGCCTTGCAGACAGCTAGCTGCCATCCCCAAAGACAGCCAAAATGAGTGAGTTACATAAAATTTCAGCCCATATATCTGTTTGTTTTTGTTTTGTTTTTTTTAAACAAAGAATGACCTAAAGAGATCAAAACCAGTTTTTGTACCAAGCTGTAAAGCCGCTTATTTCTACTGTAATGTTTAGCATTTCAGTGTTGGTCGTGTATGATGACCATACTGGAGCCAGCCCCAAGTGGCTGTTCAAGAAACTACAGTCTCTGACACTTGGTGTTAGCTTTGTTTTCAGCTCCAGGGGAAATCCCTTGATTGAGCTCCTCCATTCAAATGAGCTGTTCAAATTTCTTAAGAATTCTCTTACACCTTGAATAATAATCAACATGTCCAACATCTGAAATGAAAAATGCTACATCTGGAAAAACGCTGATCTGGGATTATTCAAACGGACCATGATTTACATGACCCATCTGTGACATTTCTCCTGGAAAAGTGGCAGAAGTACAGTAGTTGATATTCAGACTCAGTTGAGGTGTATGGGAGAGAAATTCAAACTTTAAACTTTCTTACCTTTGCACAGGTACCCAGTGAACATGTTGACAGTTTCAGAAAGTGTTGCAGACAGTGACAGAAATTGTGGGATGCAGCATCTCCAGTTCAGAGCTCAGAGGAGAGTCTGCGTTGAAGAGGTTTCCAACATGATTCAACCATCTGACATTTGTGCTCAAACCCGTTCAGACTTGTTTAGACTAACTTGATCAGTGGTTAGTGTACAACTTGGACAGGGTTGGTTGCTTCTGTTCCATACTGACATGTACTGAAGGCTATTCAGAGGTTGTGTTTGTGTCAGGGAAATTAATTTATGCCCTTTTAGATGACAAGTGTGATGTCTTTCTTTTAAATCTTTTTTTTTTTATTTAGACACAAATAAAACAAAAACACATAATATAAACAAACCACAACAGACACAACCAGTATTAACACTGGATATAGCTTCATAATTAAAGGGACTTTTTTTTTTTTTTTCAAAAAATTATTCTGGTCCCCAGTTTTAACATGACAGAAATAAAACAACTGCAACTGACAATCTGTTTAAATT
>JAPZDX010000020.1:10700183-10712963 GCA_029783625.1 Naso annulatus | reverse complement strand
CCCAGCCATGTTGGAGGCATGAACATTTTAGAATTTGTTTTTGTTTTTTTTTTGTTTTTTTTGCAGCATCATATTTGAGGCATTGTAGTCCAACACAAGCTCGATAGTTTTGCTAATATGAAGCTTCTGGTGTTTGTCTTTGCACCATGTGATGAAGCTCTCCAACAGTCTCCTGTGAAAATAGTCTCGCAGTGAAGACAGCATGTTTCTCACTGCAAATTATATAAAATCCTAGGAAATTCCATTTTACCCAGCAACTTTTTTTTTTTGGAAATTTCTGTCAAAATCTTCACAATGTACATTACATGAGTGTGAACATACGTGGATGTAAACTGCACCTACCTGACTGGTTCATTGAGGTAAAGAACCACAAGGCGGTAGTTCTAGTTTACTGATTGCTGTAATGGAAAAAGAAAAATGAGCCAAAGGTCATTTCTCTGAATGGATTTACAGTCCGCTCTCACTGAAGCTTTGGACTGCGTATCTCAAACTCTGACTGTTCAACACAGCAGTCTTGTAAGTGGGGACAGTGTACCATCATGAAGAGTTTAGTAAAGAATTAAAACATTGTAATTAAATAATAAATTTGGCATTATTTTTATTGTCAAGACCATTAGTTTGTGTATGTTTTGTTTGTCTTCTTTACCTTGTCTGTGGCCCAGAGCCCATTTTATTTTTGGAAAAGACTAAATAGTTCCCTAAAACAGCTGGACACTGTAGTTTTTAGCCAATGTTTTCTAACAGGAGTCATAATGCATTTCTTTGGGACTATTATCAGTGGTGGATTAATACACATTTGGCACGCTAGCGAGTATTTACAGCAGCAGGAAAATCTATGTGGGATCCAAAGTAAACTGCAGAGCCCATTTTTATCCTAATGAAGGAACATGTCAGCCTGCGCAACAGTGTGGGTGATGGATGTGTTTTTAGACCACAATGGAGCTCTACAGGAATAAAGAAAATAAGATAAATCAGGGGTTGGCTATGTTATACGCAAACATTACTTGTCAAATCATGTTGGTTTTGGATTTTACAGGATTTTTTTGCCTTAGTAAAAACAGAATATTGCCAGACTTATGCTATTAAAATTTATAAATTGCTGTATATGATGTTACAACAATGATCGTCTCTTAGCTCGTTGTCTGTGGTGGTCTGTTGTTTTTTTTTGCATTATGTCCAATTGTCCTATGAACAACTGCTCATGCTTTCTGATGAAACAAATAGGATCGTCAGTGAGCCTCTGTGTGCCTAAGAAACACTGACTGAAAAACACAGGGCTAAAAATACCCATCTCGACTCAAGAACTGGCTGAGCTTGGGAAAAGAGGCACTAATCAAACTGTGTGTACTAACATCGGGCTGGGAAAACACTAAACTAACCAAACACGGCTGCATCTTGGCAGCACCTGGTGAATTTGTTTACTCTCTGGTAGAGTGACTGATTATGGTTTAGAGGTCTTGATAAATGACGCTGGCTGGTAAAATGGTGAAAGTGGGAGACTGGTTTTAAGGCAGACTAGACTCTTGTGGCCTGAGCACCCGCGAGGTCAGATTCTGCCGAAACTGACCACTTCTCTCCAAAAGAACCAAACCACGACTACTTTTGGAAACACACTGCATGTCACTTTGATGCCACAGACGTTTGAACCAAGTTTTCCTTGGGGACTGTACAGTAAAAGTTTATTGTGTTAGAAAAGAAAGACAGCTTTGAGTTTGTTGCTGGATTCAAACTTTTTCTGACACCTCGGAAATTTTGTCCTCATTGCTTTGGCTTCTGAATGTGATGCCAGAGAAACGTCTCTCAGTGATAGCGAGGCCTTAAATTTATTTTCTGGTTTCCCAAACCCACCGCAGCACAGAGGTCACCTCTGTTCAGTGGCCCATTATGGAGCACATGCTGTGTTTAGCACTGAGCCGCTGGTGGAAAAGCACCCCGGCCTTATGAAGTCGTATAAAAAGCTCCAGCATTGCCACGTTCAGTTCCCACTGCAGCCACAAGATGAAAACAGCCTTTTATATTTCTCACTATAGGCCTTTTGTTTTAAAACATCAAAAGTGAATGTAAGTAAGTTTTAAGTCTTTAGCAAAGAGTTGTAAATGTTCTAAAAGTTGTTTGTGAATGGTTTTTGGTTTAGGTGCTCTGCAGCATTTCTCCAGAATTGTCCTCCTGGAGCCAGAGACATTTTACTTGTCAACCTAAAAGTTAAATGTTATTGCCTATAGTTTATCTTTAGACGGGTGTTCACAGATTTTCTTTAGACTGTTATTTCTACCAAAACAATCCATAGCATGATTTATTAGGGGAAACCACACAATTCTGTGTAACATCAGACATCCAGGGATCCTCTACTTTCCAATAGAAATTCTCTTTTATTTGCATAATCACATTTTAACGCCATTGCGATAATGCCAGACTCCTGGGATCGAATCATTTAATAGTCGACTATTTAGGGTCGTCCCATGATGTCCCTGCAGCATGTGATTTGAACGTCCACAGGGGAGAGACAAAAAAGGTCAGCAGACGAAAACATCAGATCTGTGTGGAACGATAACAAGACTGAGACCTCTCTCACATTCATAAATGCCACATATACATTGTGTTTCTATCATTTCAGGATTGACTGGTGCTCTTTGATATGTACTCTTTTGGGAATTTTTAAATTATTCTCTGGTATCTGCGATCTTAAAGACAGTTGCGGATTTTTCCACTGCTCTTTATGTGGACTTTGTAAGCTGTCGTCCACCTGAATTTAAGGTGAATCCTCCACAAACAGTCCCAGCGATGTCGGTGCTCTGTTCCTGTGTTTGAGCATGTGCATTTGTACCGTGTCGAAGCCCACCTCCTCCAGCCGGGCCAGGGCCGACAAAGCGTGCCGTGCTTGGGCACAGAACGGAGCGCTCACACTAGTCAAACTAACTGAACTTTGGTGGTCAGACGTGCTTGGCACGATACGGATTGCCTGGTGTGAGTGCGTCCTTATTCTACAAAGTTATTATGGCTCCTGATTGGAGGCTCCACTGACAAACAAACTCCTAATGTTAACATGATTGTAGTGGATGATAAGGTTTTTTTTTTTCTCTTCGTCAATTTTCTAAAAATACAGTCACAATTTTATTATATTTGGATGGAAACCTGGCTAGTGAAGCATAGATAAATTTTTTAAATCATTAATAACCTACTCTTTACAAAGGGTGTCCTAGAAAGTAGCACCAAAATACTGTAAAAAGATGAATACGTATGCAACAAGAAGGAAAAGCATTGCATAATAAACAGTATGAACAGATTAAATCAAGCAAATTAAGTAACAGACAAGGAAACGGAAGAAGACTTTATGAAAGACGCCGTCTTTGCAGTTATGATGGACTGGCTCAGCAGATTGAGACGACATTGATATGTTCAATGAAGTTTTGTAATGCCTGGCAGACATTAAATTGCCTCAGTGTGACTACAGCAGGAATAACAGATCCGAATCTGACAAGCTAACTGAATCAGTACATGATAGAAAACTGAATTAGAGCCCACAAACATGTATTTTCCACACGAGCAGCTCCGCAGAGATGAAGGTGTGTTCTCAGGAGTTTTTGGGAGACATTTCAAAGTGTTTCAAAGAAGCACATGCTGTGCCTTGTCATTACTCCAGGCCTTTCCATCAAACAGATGCTGAACTGGTATAATTTCCCATAGTTTGGGAAACAACATGATAATAGACACATATTTCAGTTGTTTCTGGGCAGAGCACAGCACCGGCTGACATCTGGTCTTGTTCTGTAGTTATGAGAATCAAACATCTGGAGACTGAATGCTACTGTTGTGAAAGAGACAAATGGGTCACATTCTCATGTTATACACAAATCTGTGGACCTGATATCTAGGTCAACCTATACTGGCTTATAAAACACAAAAGCGCCAAAGTAATTCAAGAAAAAGGAAATGAGGACAAAAGACAAATTTATACAGCTGACATGAAAAATGTACTTGACAGAGAAAAAAAGGATGCTGAATTGTGAGCCGAAGACGAAGTTAAAAAGCAGCTCGCACAAAGGTTCAGTTTGTTTGGAGAAACAGGCCCGGAGAGTTTATGCCTCTCCACAGAGGAAAAACAAGGTGCGTTTGGTCCAAACTGCAGCGTGACATCAGAGCTGGAAAGTGGCTAATTAGGGAAAAGTCGACTTGTGAGCCCTGCTTTGTTTCAGGGAGGGGCCGCCACCGTCAGGCATGGGACTGTCTGTGTCAGCTGACTGGACGAGGCTACTGCTGGGATACAGTCTGTGTGCAGCAGGGAAGCTTCTTAGGCTGCAAATATCATTGTTTCCAGAAAGACACATATGATATTGCTATTCCAGGTGTTCATGCATGTCCACTTAGGTGTTAAGTTCTGCAGTCATCCATGTTTGAATCTTTACTGGACAAAAATCCACATCGCAGCCCTCCCGACAGCTGCAGGAGTTGTTACTGGCACCATTTATCCTTAAAGAGGGAATCTATACTAAGATATTTTCACAATTCTCAGTGATTTTTCCACATTTTTAGTGTGAAATTCAAACTTTTTGGGTCACATAACGCATCAATGATTGTTCCAGGCTTCTGAATCACTGCTCACATCTGTTGCAGCTATTTGGAGCAACAGTAACTACAGCAACGCATTTCTTTGATATTTTAAGAGACTTTTGATTGTCATTCATAAATGGCAGGCTGAAAAATGGCAAAACGACACAAAATAACCCTCCTTTGGAGAGAAAACGAGCTAACATGCACGTCTGGTTGACAGAATCGTAGTGAAAAGAAACACTGCCATCATCAAGCTAAGAAAATCATGAATTAAAGAAGGAAAACTTTGACAGGCAACTCAAACTATTCAGTCATAAAACACCTTACGTTAGTCCTCACAGAGTGAGAGGCTCTCACAGAAGCAGGCAGCCCACTAAGTTATTGCTGGATGTTGGCATTTATTCACAGGCGCCTCTTATCTGTAATGAGAAGCTTCACGTCAGACTTTAAAATGTGAGCAGCTGGTTCTCAGCATCTTCACATCCACTGTGGGAGCCGCCAGCGCCCCACTGCCAGACTCTTCATCATGAAAACTCACCAAGTGTCGGACTTCCCCAATGACTTTATTGAATTCACTGTTTGACATTTTGAACCGGGGCACAGTCAACTAAAAGGCAGAGAGCGCGGGTAGGGGGCTGGTGTGGTGAACACAACGAGGCCTCACAAAACTTCTTGAAAAACAGCGTCGCCACCAAACAGGCATAATGCCTCATTGTGGAGGCTGAATGTGGCTGATTGTGTTTGCTGGAGAATCTGGAAGGAAGAGGGAGGGGAGGCAGGACGCATGTGATGTTTGAAGTCAACCTGATAGTGATTAAAAAAAAAAAGATTTCGCTCTGGATACAGCGGGACACACAAGACGTTAGCAATGTGACATCAGCGTGTGAGTTATGTTGAGGAGATGGGAGACAGGAAGTGGCGTCCAGTGGCAGAATCCTGTGCAGAGGTGACAGAGTGTTACTGTATGTGTGTGAGCTTTAGCGCACAAACACTTTAACACTTGGGTCTTCGGCCCACACTGATAACATGTTATCTAACCCCAGTGTGATGCATCATGTGATGTTGGCCTCTGTGCTGTTGTTGGCTGCAGGATGCTGCAGTCAGTGTGTGTGTGTGTGTGTGTGTGTGTGTGTGACTGGCTCTGTTTGTTCAGCTCTTAGTTTCTGCTTGTCTTCTCTCCGTTGTTTTCCTGCTGCCTTCAGGAAGCAGCTTTCAGGACGGCTTGATGGGTTTCCTGACAGGACCCCCCCCCCATCCTCCAGTTCCAAGTGGGAGACAATGGGAGGTCTCCCACAGGGGCATGAAGGGGTTGTGTGTGTATGTGAGTGTGTGCGTGAGTGTGAGTGTGAGTGTGTGTGTGTGTGTATTGCAATGAGGGGGATTTATTGGGGAGTAGTGGGCTTCCCTTCAGGATACTGCAGATTTATCCAAGCAGCAGAGAGGCCCCTCCTGTGTGTGTGTGTGTGTGTGTGCGCGCTCTTGTGTCTTGATGTTTATTACGCCTAAATGTCCTCAAAAGAATAAAGACATGAAAAAAATATTCTCCTTGATTCTACAAGATTCTGCAGGCTATACGATGACGCATTGGATCTAAATGAGCTGTAGCTTTCCGTTATAAAAGAGCATCAAATACACCTTCAGTATTCCTAATTTTTAAGCGTGTTTTCTGAGAGAAGGAACGTTCTGAGGTTCGTTTGGTAACACCACCAAACATCTGAAAAATCATCTAAAAAGAATAGCATTCGGGCCAGCCCTAACTTGGCAACCCGGCAAGTACTGTTTTTTGTGATTACTACACGCAGGGGGGAGTAGGAGCTTTAAGTAGGAGTCATCCTACCGCTGTGTCGGTGTTGACCTGGGACTCAGCTATGCTCACTGTTCAGTGCATTCCAAGCTGAGTCTCGCACTGCCTCTGGTTCATACAACACAACATGTTGAAAAACACCAGACAAAAGCACTAAAACTGACATAAATACCTTATATTACAACACAATAAAACAACACCTATGTGATTATTTGACAACTTGTGGAAAAATACCATTAGTCCTCCCTGCTTGTCTTGTTTGTAGGCTACCGATGTTTGCGCGGCTGTTAGCGGTTAGCTGCAACCTGTTGCTGCATCAACTCGATGATTATGTGATTTTATTTCAGGTGAAAAATGTCTAATTGTCTCTTTTAACGATGCATGGCAGGTCAGAATATCAATCACAACACAACATAAATGCATTTATGTGATTATTGAACAGCTTGTGATGTTGGCCTTTCCACTTGTCTGTCTGTAATGTTAGCCGGGCCTGGGTTTAGTATGAAAATATGCTTGGCTGCTCCTCACTCCCTGCCGCCTTCTATAAAGATGGTGGGGGCCGACGGTTGTGCAGGGAGGGGGTTCACATGAATTAACATGAACGTGCGGCCATCCCGGCTACCAAAACAAAGAAACTTAGAAACTTATAACATCACACAGAGAGGGCGTGCGACGTCACTCACCATTCTAGACGTCAATACGCAACTAATACTGTACATAGCAAAATGTTTTTCCTGAAGTCTAATGAGGCTGAATTTTGAATTTAGCTCCTTTAAATCTGAGTAGATGGGACATACAAATGTTTGGCATTTTCTTTCTTTAAAACAATTCTATCCATAATCCAAACGGTTACTGTTAGTCATGGTTTCCTTTGATCCACTAAATTTGTTAATCCTTTCATTTGTCAAACTGTTAGAGAAGGGTAAGAGCAGACTGAAAGTGAAATCAGTAAATGTCCTCACAAGTGTCAGTTTGTATGTTAGTGTGCATGGTATTCATATAGGGGAAGAGGCCTATATTTGTGTCTCTTTTTGTGTGTGTATTTGTGTGCAGATTTCTGAAGGGTCTTTTCTTATGTAAAGCAGTGAGAGAGTAAAAGTTCCAGTCAGTGTGAGAGGATGTTGGCTTTCACTCCCTCATCTGTCAGATCGAAACGCTTTCTCTCTTTTTCTGGCTTCTCCTCGGGAAAAAGGGTGGCGTGGGGATGAGGTCACGGTTTGAAAACATGGCCCTGAGCCTCGACCAGCGCAGCATTTCCTCTTCCATGTGCAGACTGACGCAGGACAACCAAATATCCCCTGAATCAATAACACGTCCATGAGTCTGCACGACATGGCAGTTCTCCACTGGTCACATGTTTCCACTGAACCAGAGGGGGAAAACTGAAATCAGTAATGAGTTTTTCTTATTGTTGTCATTTAAATACTGCTTGATCTCAGCTGTTTTTTTTTTTAAGTCCTGTGTTGCTCCTAAATCTGCTCCAGCAGTTCAAAGTCAAATCCATTAAGTTTTAGATGACAAAGACAACATGCAGTGCTGTGTTTTCAATGTAAAGTAAGCTGCTCATTTGATTTGTGGCTTTGACTACTTAAAATCTGACCCTCTCATTGCTGAAGCAGTGCTGTTAATTTACATTGATAATTCCCCTAAATCAAATATATTGTATCTTGGATGTTATTTTCATAGGTTTGGCAATAATGAAAGTGCACATGCAGTTACAGTAGGCTCTGCAAATCCAAACATCAAACAAACAAACTTCTTTGAAAGTTAAAACTGGAGGCAAACAGTAAAATTATCACCCAGACTGTTTGTTGTAAATATCTGTGACAGTTTGCGGATTCAAATTTCAAAATTTGCTGGACCTGCATAGTGGTGCACAATCAGTTTTCCTGTATTACCAAGGTTTTGGGTGTGCTCACTTTTTGTTAAACCTCCAAAATAAGTGGTTGAAAACATTTGCTGAACTGTTGGCTTGCATACGACATATCTAATCATCTGACTGCTTGAGTTTCTTTTCCTGTTGAAAATAATTGTTGCTACCATGTTCTTAGATTTGAACCATCTGAAAAGTACAAGCCCAAAATGATGTCAAAGTGAATTTCTTTCCTTTTAATTGCTGACAGTTTGAAGGGAAATAGAAATGTCCTCAAGAGAAAATTTGTTGAATTGTTTGCTGGCCTTTGGCAGTCGAATGTTTTTGCATGTTCTTCTCCTGTACTGTGCTTCAGATTATTAGCATCATTTAACAGGAAGTGAAGTGTTTTGGACACGGACTTCTCTAGAATATGCTTCCATCTTAGTTATGTACTGTAGCAGCATTTATCTCACCTTATTTCACAGAGCTCTGGCTTTATTTTACAAATTTGGTGAGCTGCTGCAGTTATGATTGCAGTCTCGCAATAAAACTAAATCATGCACGTCACATAATTTGTAAACATGGAAGTACAGACATCTCAGGCTGTTCGTAAGTCCGACAGCCAGTGAAGTCTCTCTGTTCACAATGAAACCTCTTCAGGCGTTTACTGAATTAAGTTGGTATGACCACAATATGTTCATAGAAATTTGTAGCTGTGAACATCGTCTTTGTTTGACTGCAGGATCCTGTGACTCTATGTGTGTATGTGTGTGTATTTTACACGTTGGTGTAAATATATCTGTATATGCATTTATGGGCATTTTTGTTATTTTGTTTTTAGCTTGTGCCAGTGTCATTACAGTATAAGCTTCAGTGGTGTGTGTGTGTTGGTGAGAGAGAGAGAGACTTGACAGCGTGGCTCTCAGCTGGTAAGGACTTGGGCTGTAGAGAGAAGGAATGCAGCTTCTCTGTAATTTGCTGTCTGTCATCAAATCAGCGAGAAAAACAGCAACACTTGAGAGGGGCTGGGGTGTGTGTGCGTGTGTGTGTGTGTGTGCATGTTTGGTGGGTGAGAGGAGAACTGAGTCATGTGAGGAGGGTAGAGGTAAAGAGTGGAAAGGAGGAGAAGAGAAAGAAAGAGGAGAAAATAAGGCATGGAGTATAAATGAGGAAGTTAGATGAATAAAAAGTAAAAAAGGAAGGAAGAAGTGAAAACTAATGAAGATTAAAGGACTCAGAAGTAACAAAAAGTAGATGTGAGGAGGAGAGAAGTACAGCTGAGAGGAGGGAACTTTGCAACACACTGGGCAGTTAGGTTTCATGTGGATAATTGTGTCTTTTAAGAGCATAAGAAAAGTTTATGATTCTGTTTCATGACAATAATTAGAAAGGTGCTGTCATTCTGATGCTGTTAAACCAACAGTTCATTCTCAAAAAATATAATACTTGTATATGGACTTTGTTAGTCAGCATATTTAATAGACCTTTTTTTTTTTTGTTCTATGGGCCCCTGCTGCTTTACAGAAACTTAACTAGCGTGTGTACATTTTTTAATCTAGGGTCTGCCCTGTTTCCATACTTTAGTAATTTCTGTGTTTGTATTTAGCACCACCTCACGAAAAGTGACAAAATTTAGTTCTGGAAATGAAAAAGAAAAAAAAAAAAAAGACGAGTGGAAACTAAAGCATAACCTGTGGTAAAGGCAGCACATTCAGTTGTGGGTTGTCAAGATCCAGCAGTCGAAAAGCTTGTTTGGCCTTATGAGAACAGGAAAAAAAAGTCGCTTGAGTCTGAAAGTCACTGAGTGTGATTCATCCCAAACCTCCAGCATTGCTGATGTGATTTCATTCATGTTATAGCTCTGACGATCTTTAGCATGTCTGTGCAAAATGCTCACATGGACTTGTCATAATTTGTCATTTTAAATGCAGCCTCACTATCAAAATACCATATAAATTACATGCCGCCTTCAGTAAGTGCCTGCACGAAGTCATAAATGTTGATTTGTTGCGCCTCGTGTTTGTGTGCAAGTTATGATTGTGTTCCATTAAAACTGCCCAGAAACACGTGATCCAGGTTTTACGTTTAAAGACATACTTGTTGTCACACTTGTCGTCACAGACAAACCGTATCACAGCTCTACTGGTACTGTAGTAAGACGACTACATACAAGTTTATTTAGATATGATACTATATAGCTTTACAAAAAATGAAAACGTTTTGATACGTTCCAATATTTAACAAATTAAACAAATTAAAGTGTGATAAATGTACCTGTTACAGAGGAGCACAGATAATTGGCTAAAGGTACATAAACTGAAGCCAGATTTGTTTAAAACTTCAGCATCTTATCATGAGAACCACTCAGAATTGCATGTTGTTAAAATTTGCCTAATAAATAAACCCCCTTTGAGTCATGTGACTTGTTTATACGATGTGGTTAGCTTGTGTTTGATCCTTAACAAAACCAATACGAAAACTTAAAACAGTAAACTACCTCTCCTCTGTGGTTTGGACCAAAGTAAACAAGGTGAGGTCACATCCTCGCAAACCTTTTTAGCATCGGAACAAAAAGTGTGTTTGGCTCTGATGCTGCAGCATCATGTTTACTGTGGTTTAACCTGAAAAATACAAACTGACAGAAAGACTGAGGAGAGACAGAGCTGTGCGTGATGAAAGGACACTGAGCAGAAACACTGTTATCAGTTAGAGAGGATTTTTTTTCCCACTACAAATCTGAACATCCAATGTAACTCATAACACAGTTTGTCAAAATTTTGTCTGAATGTTGTAGTCTTAACTCTGACAATAAACTGTCTGCTGCTGTATGAGCTGATGGATGATGTGTGTGTGTATGTGTGTGTGTGTTTAGAGGTTATCAGTAGTCAGTCAGCTAGGAGGACACATGGCGTGCTGCAACAGCATGTGTTAGGAATGTGCCCGAGGCAGCTGGAAAACACATCTGTGTGTGTGTTACTAGTTTGATTTTGTGCTTTGCAATAAAAGTAGTTTTATGTCTGAACCACACTGGCTTCATGACTCACATAGGTGGCAACCACTATAATTATCTTTGTAAACAACATACACCTGCATCAGTGAGGTTTGTGGCATTTCAGGTGCATACATACCTTGGTGAAGTGTTCTGACAGCCAGTGTGACCAAGTTTTCATTTTTGCTCCCTTAACTTTGCAAATCCTGCCTTTCCTGATATGATGTCTCCTCTTGTCATGTTATGGCACATCACTGTGTGGTCTTATAGATGTCTCTCCCTGTCCAGTGTTTAGATGGAATAAAATCACCCCCGATTGTCATGTGAATTTGACAAATCTTCTTCCCATTGGAAGAACCTCCAAAACAGTTTTAGTTCTCCTTATAAAGACTCTACAAGTTTGTAAAACTCAACTGGAAAGATGAAACATCAGACACAAAATATTTCCTCATAAGTGTTTTGATGATGTACTGTATATTCACACTGGAAAGCATTTGTAAGTTGGTACCAAAGCTCCATAGGTGTTCAACTGAGTTGAGAACTGATAATTCAAACCATTCAAAGAGTTTGTGTTCTATGTACGGAAATACCTGCATCCATTGTGTTTGGGACTTGTTTGTATTTAGGGGTTCTCTCGCTGTACAGTATTGTTGATGTGCTTACTGCAACGTGAAGTGTTTTTGCTTGTCCAACTGTATGAAGGATCTGATGCTCTCTCTTTCTTTCCTAGGGCTGTTTGGAGAAGAAAGGAGAGAACCACCCTGAACTCAAGCTGCATGAATTGCTCACTGAGCAGCTGAGAGAGGTAAACTTCTCTTCAAACACGACATAACAGCATTTATTGTACTTATTCTGAGAATCAAGTATTCAGTTCATACAGTTTTCCACTTACTGGAACACTTAGAAACTGGTAGCTCTTTTCCTGAAACACAGGAAGAGTTTTATATTTCCTGTCTTGTTTGGAACAAACAGAAGACGAACCAGGTTGTTAGTATGAGCAGCCATAGCTATTAAGCCCTCAACTTTTGCTTATTCTGTTAAAGGCATTTTTAACAGATAAGTTTTGTCTATCAAAGATAATGAATAACAAAAAACAGACAGCTTCAGTCCCCTTCTGACCTGTATGACAAGATTTCTACTTCGACCTAAAATATCCCCCCCAAAAAAAGAAAAAAAAAAGTGTTTTTTTGAGAGAATAAATGTAAATGTTACGTATAAAAAGAAAATTAAAAAAAAGAACACAAGCTTTATGAGCTTTCAAGTCTTATGAGGAGTCATTAAAAACACTGTCAAGCACATCAGGTTTTTTAAGAGAGTTAAAAACTGTACATAAAGTAGTTATTGCTTCACACTGCTGTCAGAAACTCAGTACAAGTTTGCTGATAATGAGCCACCTTCAGTCATCCATACAAACACATTATTCGACTGTAAACCATAAATCAAACCAAAAACGAACCCGTCAATGAATAATCACACAACTCTCGGTTACTCATAGTTTCTAATTTAAAAAAAAATAAATAAATAAATAAATTATATATATATATATATATATATATATATATATATATATACATACTGTGTTCA
>JAPZDX010000020.1:10637879-10651244 GCA_029783625.1 Naso annulatus | reverse complement strand
AACAAGCCTATATAAAAATGTTAGGAGTGGAAAGTACAAATATTTGAAAGAAAAAAAAAGTCAGAAATCTTAACACTCAATGACAGATACATGTAAAATCTACTTAAGTACAGTAACAAAGTATTTGTATTTTGTTACTTCCCACCCCTGATGTACGGAATATCACTGGAACATTCTGGGAATGTTTTCTGAATTTTATTCTCAATGTTTTCCGAACATTCAACAAAGATTAATGAAATGGTTAATGAATCTAGGTTATGGTTATGGTTAGGGTTAGGCTAAATAGTTACATTGTTGAATTTCAGCTGACATGTGACTGAAATGTTACAAATACTCTAAAAAACTATTCAAGTGATATCCGAATGACTATCACATAAAAGACTGTGCACTTTACAGCTTATTTGAATGGAAAAATAAACTTGAAATGTTCAATTTTTACCCAAATTTAAAAATTCCGTAGATGTCAGGAGTAAATTTAATGAACAGTATGAACATAAAGTACATTAGTTAGCCTACTATGCCTGTATCTCCATGCATTTTAAAAAATTTAGGTCCATTGTAGCTAATAGAAAAATGTTTTTTTAGAATATTTGCCTTTTTGTATATATATTATGATCTGATTGTTGGTGCAGTTATAATAAAACAGAGGTACAAACTACTTAATTGAGACTATGTAAAAACAAAACAGCTTAGTGAGGTTGTACTGGGAGCTAAGCGCTAATATCACCATGTTCACCATCTTCGTGTAGTGTGTTAGCATGCTAACATTTGCTTTTGAGCACGTGACATGAAGTACAGCTGGTTTTGCAGGAATGTGTTAATAAACCAAAGTATTACACCAGTTGACCTTTTTACCTGATAAATGTTTTAGATTAAAAAAAATAAAAAAAACTTTCCAATCGTTGTTAAGATAAATCAGACTGAACAGAAGCAGCCTCTTATTCTGATCAAATTATGATCTGCCACTGTCACCCTTATGGTCACACTGCTTCTATGGCAGAATATTAAACGTTCCTTTTAAATTAGTCCTTAAAATAATTCATTCTGCTGCTTCGCTGTGCAGAATTTCAATCCACAATCCTCTCCCAAGGTCATAAGTTGTCGCTGGAGATTTTACGAGTTTTGATGTTCCTATTCTGGGTTACAGACTGAAAACAACAGCACGCCACACTTCATTTCAAGATGCTCTGTGCATTTGTGTTTCATTAACAAGTAAATAACAAACTCCAAACAAACAATTCAAACAACTGTGGATGTGTGCGCCTGGAGATTTCATCAGAGGAATGATGGAAAGGTGTTTAGCACACACACATTAGTATGCAAACCCAGGGGTGTGTGTCTGTGTGTGTGTGTATGTGTGTGTGTGTGTGTGTGACAATCCAGCTGGATAATGGAGAACCAGTGACACTGGCTTCAAGTGGACTTAATGCTGCATATTTCAGCTCGGCTTTTTACACTGAAGAGCGGGCTTCCCTGGAGACTGCCGGTGATGTGCTCTGATTCAGAATGGCTTTACCTGCACTTTCACATCAAGGTAAGCATGAGAAGGATTGATCTGAGAAGAAATCAATCTCACTTATAAAGTCTGTTAGTGTTTTATTCATCATCTCATCTGTCAGTCTGTTTATCTCGCAATATATCCGCTTATCAAAGGGTTTTCCCTGTCACTAATAGAAATCATCTTGAATTTTTCATTGGCTGTTGTCTCTAATCAGGTGACCCCACTGATCATGCAGGTGTAATGCATGGCTCTGCTAACCTCTGCTGTACTTTTGTTTCTCATTGTTAAGCTCTGAACTTCTGAGCTTACTGTGTGAAAAAAGCCATTGGCAAGGAGATTAGTAGATAACGATAAAAAACAAAAAAACATCTTTTTTTAATTTATTTTTTAAATTTATTTATTTTTAAAGAAACTTGTTGCACAGTAAACATGGATTGATACACAGAAACGACTATCATTATTTAAAGCTTGTAGGGTACACATCTGGCATGTGAAATGAAATAATAGGCATCTAACCATTGTCATGTAACAGTATTTTCTTTTACTTTTTGCACAGTGAACAGATTAACTGTATGTTAAATTAAGTCCATAAGTTGAAATATAAATGTATTTACTATTCTGAATTCTACAAGAGAAACTTTAAATATTAATTTTGTAGCATTGATACAAAAAAAGATATACAACTTACATATGCACAAACACAGAATACACCACTGCTCTGTGGGGTTTAGATTTAAAGCATAGCATTTGCACATTAGTGTCTCTAGTAAGGTAGAGATACCATGACTGTCTTCATGTACATCCTCCTGTTCCTGACGCAGGTGGACATGTGGTGGTGCTAACTATGGACAAGTTGCTGATGAGATTGATATGACGTAGCACTTAAAAAGCACTAATATGAGTTTTCAAATTTATTTTCTTCTCTGTCTCTTAAATGAGCTGACCACTTAATAATATTCAGTTCTGTAAAGTGAGACATATTTGTAACTGTACAGTATGTGCACAATGTGGTTGCCACAGTCTCTTTTTGTAACTCTACCCTTTCTGTTTTAACATTGTGCAAACAAATATCAAATAGAGATATAATCAAAACACAATACAAATTGATCACTGTTTCGTAGGAGAATAATTGGTGTGTCTCATATCATAAAATGTGTTACAATGTACTTTCATGAACAATCATTTGAAGTAGTTTTCTGTCCAAGTAGGTCATTTAAATACTTACCCAGGTACTACAGTAGCTATTTTGGTAAGCTATTAAACAAGCTTGCCAACTTTAACAACTCCAAAGTTTTGTTTGTTTGTTTGTTTAAATTTGACAGTTAAGTAGCATAAGCGCCAACAAAAAACCCTCCCATCAGGCAGATGTAAATCAATGAGATTTGTTTGACGTGAAACAAGACTCATGATGGGGAGGGAAGAACTTTTTGTCTTGTAAAATGAATTCGATTTTATTGGGTTGATGATGTTGACTAAAGGGCTTGATACAGTGAGATGCGAGAGTGAATGAATGATAGTAATGGTACGTGTTAGAAAAAGACGACCATGTTTTTCGAGTTTGTCTGGTATAATGACATGGTGATGGTGTTAGTGCTAATAATGCTAAGTATAATTCCTAGAGGGGGAATGTATCTTTGACACAGTTACTCTTACCTAGGAATTGAGCTTAGAGTGAACGATTCTGTTAGGCATGATTTACATTTTAATGTTCATCAACAATACAGGAAGTAGATGGTCACTTGTAATGAGAAGCAGAGGGTATGTGTGGGACTGCTTGGATTGGGGCATTTAAAATGTATGATTTTGATAGTGGACACCAAGGTTTGCAACTTGTCTCAGGCTAATGGTTCACGTTTCTTTTTGGATCATACTGTAATTGCCTGGCATGGTTATGTAGGAATGAAGAACTTTAAAATGTTCACACTGAATGTTCAAACGTTTTTTAGGGAATGCACTTTGATGCTATTGAAGGTTTACTGCCGTGGATAAGATGTCATATGGAAATGGTTACGTGAAGGTTTAAGGTATAGTTTACTGACGGAAGTGGTTATAGAGAGACAGTAGACGAGGAACAGTATATATTGGTTTGATAGTCCAGTATCAAGTATGGGAATGGTTATGTTACTCCAAGGTTTGACGTGGATATGGGTAAGTTTAAGAGGAGGGAAGTGATATTTAAATTCAGAGTGATCAGCTGTTGATAGATGATTTGTCATTTTTCATTTCATGCCATGAACATGGAGGGATCCAGCCACAGCATTTGTCAAACAGAGAGTAAAACATTTAGGGAGATTGGTCTGTTTTCCATCTCACCTGTGTTAGATTATAATAGATTTCAGTTCTAAAATCCAGTGAATTGATATATTAGGAGAGGTTTTGTTTCACTTTGAGCTGTGCATATGATTAAATACCTCTTCTTGTCTCTGCATCACATTCAATGTTGTACTGGTCAAAATGATGTTTCTGTAACTTTGACTTTTAATTTTTCCGTTGTGGCTGTATGGACTTGTCTATCTGCTTTAATCTAAAGCATTTAGCTGCCCTGTGTTAGTAGCCTACTGCTGTGAGAAAATACTTTTTTTGTAAATGTTCATTTACTGTAATTATTATGCAAAAACAATCAGCTCTTTCAAAATTACATGTGTTTCTTTCTGAGACTGGAGGAAAATTGATGGTTTCAAATATTTTTCATTGATGTAAAACCTGACTTTACCCACTTGAGAACTTCATTATTCATGAATGCACTTTCAGATCCCAAATAAATTTGAGATGATGGTTTATTGATTTGTTGTATTATTTTTGATAACCTGAGGATTTAAACATGCCTCCTCGGTGCTTAATCAAATAAAGACATTAAAGATTTCTCCAGACTTTCGACTGGGACTGTGCAAAAATACAATTCACAATTCTGATTATAAACCTATACCAAACTGCTTGATTACACAAGACACAGACTGGAGACCCTATGTACTGTACCAAGAGTACAAGCATCTAGCAGGTTTAAGGCATTCAGTACACATAGATTTACTGTTTGTAGTAATAATAATCATCCATATTCTTCATACTTGGATTACTGAGTCATTCAGATCACAAAAAAAGATATTTTGACATTCATCTTGATTTTAGGGTGCTTTAAATATTACTTAAAATCCCTCTAGAACTGTTGCTGGGGCAACAAATCCTTAAGACCAAACCTTACAAGTGTGAGCTTGTTGATAGCTATTTGGATCGTGACAAAGAAAAATTCAAAACACTTGAAACATAAAAACAAAGTCAACTAAAAAGTTTACTTGTTAATAGACTAATGGAGCCAGATGGCATTTTAATTTGATCTTCACATGGGAACAGTGGAAATGTTGGGAACAAAATGTAAAAACAAAACAACACTGGGCAGATTCATAACATGAGACTTTTGAATGAATCTACTGTCCAGGCCATGCTGTTGAGTTTTCAAACACACATGTAATGGCAACCACATGATTACAATTTCGTCATCAAATTAATTAATAAAATTTTGACTCTTAATTAAATCTACGTTTAAAAAAACAAAACAAAAAACAGTTATTCAAGATGACCTCATCCAGTAATAATAAATCGGTCCTTAATCTGCTATCAGAGACATTAATTAGCTGGATGAGAACATACAGGAATATCTCTACACCACATGTGAAGAAAATGACCTAGATCCACCTCGCAAAATAAAGCAGGTTTGTAACCTCGATGGAACTTACCTTGTGACAAACTTATTTTACACTCTAGTTTTAAACATTTACTGCACACAGCAGTAGTTTAAAATATGTAGACCTACATCATACATTTATAGTGTTTGGCAAGGCAAAATTCTATCATTTACTCTATTGACATACTCTGCGTACTGGTTAAACATTTAACATTATGGTTTACTTGAGATATGGGCATACATGTCATGTGCACAGTGATAACAAGCACATCACTGCACTGAGGGTCGACGTGGGGTCCGCTGTGGCAACAGTCATATCATAGGTTTCACTGCGACCACACAACATAAAACCAGTGTTGGGAGTAACTAGTTACATGTAACGAAATTATGTAATTTAATTACAAAATAAATTTAACTAATCTGTTAGTTACTGAGAAAGAATGTGTAATTAAATCACAGTTACTTTGAAAAATGTTAATGATTACAAAGGGGATTACATCTGAATATTTTCTGTAAAAAGCTTATGTTGAATAATATTCATTTTGATGCTTTGCATGTTTTCGACGAGCACAATGCCTTCTTTTGCTGTTTCCAGTCAAGCACTTTAGTAAAGTTTGATGCTATTCTGATGCTTTTGATTGGTTCTCGTGTTTGAACCCACATCTGCCATGAACAGGGCCTGGTTTAAACATTTTAAAATGGTGAACAGTTGAAAACATTCGTAATCCAAAAGTAATCAAATGTAATAAGCTACATAACTCTGATAAGGTAATTCAAATGGTTCCATTATTTATTTAATTGTACATAAGGTAACTAGTAATCTGTAACCTATTACATTTCCTAAGTAACCTTCTCAACCCTGCATAAAACACACGGGTGCAGTCCAGCTACTTAGCACCTCTGAGCAGTTGCTGCTCCACTTAAAGCATCTTATCAAAACTTACCGCTATCAAAGAGCAGCAACAGGCACCAACCACTGAGCACCTGGGTACAATGTTAACCCTGAAAACTGCATTATTGGAGAGTGTCAACGGGCTGAAAGTGTCAAATGAATGGGAGTACTAACTTCCGTTTTAGGGGCAGTGCATGATTTAAAGAGAACCTGATAACGTCACCTGAACAAACAGAAAACCCAGCAAGTCCAGAGAATACTAGTTGTTAAATGGATGTTAATGTAAACTGTGCTAAAAGTGACACTCACCTCATCAGTAGACAAACAGCCAATTCAGTCACAAAGGCGTTTCGGTTGGTTTTTACTCACCTCACCTTTTAGCGAAGATGATGCTAGGTGTTGAGCAGCAACTGCTAGAAAAAAAATGTTTGTTTCGTAAGTGGCACTGCAGTAGGTCTTTGGAAAGATAACGTGATATTAAGTCCACAACCCTACTCTCATTAATAATTATGTTGTTAGCTGGGCTGAAACACTATTGTTCACCTTTTTTGTAGAAGCTAACGTAACGTTAGGCTTTAGGCCCCACGCCGATTCTGTTAGCATGGAGCTGCTGCTAACCATGCTCCTCTGCTTCTTGTCGTGGCCGCCAAATTCACTCCTTTCCTCCACCATCAGCTTTTGCTCTTCCTCCTCGGCTACTGTTAACAGCGAAGCTAGCTTATCTGTCAGCAAGAGGACATTAGTTCACCGACAAACAGCCGCTGTTAGCGGGCTACAGAGGCCTCCCCGTGCCCGTTTTCACTGTGGGGGGAAAAAAACAAAAAACACATCATGTCAACTTCTGTTAACGGGAGTTTGGGATGTGAGGTTAACGTTACAGATACTGGATGGCGAACGTTCACACATTACAGCCAGACACTTCAGAGTGGCTTAATGTTTTTTGGTAAACATTCAAATTTTAAAACAAGCGAAGAGACCTGAAATTTCACACTGATTTCAGACGTTGTTATACTTGCTTAACCAGAGCGCAGGTGAATTCGGTTGATCCACCTAGGCATCCGAAATCCAACATGGCGTCATTTGTCATCAACGTTCAGGGACGTATTTGTAATTGACCCCTTTGCCTGAACAATATTCCAGGCGTTTATGTGTGCATTTTGTTAATTAGGTAGGCTTATGTTCTAATGCAGCTGGTTGATAAAAATTTAATATTATTTTTTTTAAGAAAGTAGAAGGATTTTTTTTAAAAAAAAAATTTCACTCCACATTCATGCAGTTTTTGTAAAGCTAGGTTCAGTTTTAGTTTACATTTCTGCAAAAGAAGTAGTTTAAATGTAGGCCTAAATAAATCATTTTATTTACTCGTAATTTTGTGAGAAATAAATATTTGTTGTCAACCCTGTTCTGCTCTTGTGAGACCACTAGAGGGAGGCCGACCACCACAACATACTCATACCTCGGGTGGAGGCTCTTAGCCGTCCCACATTTTTATAACTTTTTAAATTCTCTTATGTTTTTGTTTTTCTTATGTATAATTAAGAATATTTGTCTCTGATACCAAAACTTAATTCTAAGCGAATAAACTGCTTTCAACGTTGAACAGCGAGTTGTTTTCCTCCCTCACGGAGTCAGAAGTGGGAGTGCTCTGACGTTCCCTGAAGGCAGCAGCAGTCAATCACACCTGGCGTTAATCAGCCAAGCACGGGGCTGATTACAGGCGGCTCTCGGGAGGAGAAGCTTCAGTCATCTCTTCTCGGTGACTGTGTGGAGTGGACTTTTCTCCCGTGTCAAACATGAGGCTGTCAGGACTTTTGGCCGTGTTTTTGATCCTGTTTGTTGAGCACAGAAGCTCCGGGATGTCTCATCCCAAACCGTCCTGCCGCTATCCTCCATCCCAGTGGTGTCGATCCCTGCGGATAGCAATAGAGTGCAAGGTGAGTGAGAGGGCACGTTAGTCATTTAGCACACAAAAAGCTCAGATGTAAACATCAACAGTGATTGTAAACATTAGTTTTGTTCTTAGTTGACAGAAAAGCAAATGCAATAGAAGCTAAAAAAAATGCTGAGATTTTCTGTCACTAAAGTATTCTTGAATTATTCCTCATCAGGTTGTATATTGCTTGAAATAACAGCTGTAGGCCCATTCTCTTGCAAAAAATCCAAATATTAAAAGATGGGGGTTTTTTTCACTCCAAATTTATTTATTTGTTTCTTACCTTCTAGCGTTTTAAATTTTATTCTAGTGAAAATTTGACAGCAGTCATCTAATATCTGAAATATCAGCTTTTCCTTCATGTATAAGGAAGGAGTAAATTCTCAAAAATCGAGGAAAAACACTCATTTATTGTAAATAACAAACACAATAAATTATTATCATTGAGATTTGTAGTCCCAAACAGGAAATGCAGAGTTCAAAGTCTCCCTGGTCTGCGTTTAAATGAGAGTCATGCTTCAGAAATTGAACACTGGTGGTTCTTCATGTGACTGGAGAAGCAGCTCTGGGTCAAACCGCACAAACATAAGAGCAGCTCAGATAAGAGAAGGAAGGAAGGTTACCAACACAGTTTGTTTTACATCCACTGATCAGCTCCAGACTTTATAATCGAGCTGTTGTCTGTTAATTAGGTGTAATGCTTGAACTCAAGATTTTAATTTCTAGTAAAAAATTAAATCTGTTTTACTCTATAGAGTAAAACATTCCTTTTGACAAGATTCAAAAGAGCTTGAAGGGAGCACTTTAAAAATGCTCTTAAGATCTCCAAAGCACAGGGAAGCTGTAATCTTTAACACAAAACAGTCTTTTATAACTGCGCTGTTGAGTGACAAAACATTTTTACAATAAGTGCCATCTTGTTTTGTGATTTGTGTCTCGTGTAGGTTCAAAAGCAGTGTATGGAGTTGAATGCCGTCAGAACGAACCAGTCTGTTCCTCCGGTATCTGTCACCCTGTACTATGAGAGTTTGTGCCCGGCCTGCAGAGTCTTCATCAGCCAGCAGCTCTTCCCCACTTGGACCATGCTGCAGGACATCATGACCGTCACTCTGGTCCCCTACGGGAACGCAAAGGTACGCTGGAGTTTCTGGAAAGGGGGAGAAAATTTCATGTAATCAGAGGAAATGGTTTTATTTAAATTTGGACGGGGATATTTTACCGCTACAGTAAAACTACATAATCGTCCTTCTCTTGCAGGAGCTTCCATCAGCAAACTCTCCCTTCAGCTGTCAGCACGGAGAGCCTGAATGCAGAGCAAACATGGTTGAGGTTTGCATGTTTCATCATCTGTTGTTATTGTAGCTGTGTTATATTTTTACCAGTGTTGGGGAGTAACAAGTGACATGTAACGAAATTACATGATTTATTTACAAAAAAAAGTAATTGTAATAAGTTACAGCCACTTAGAAAATTTATTTAATAATGTAATTTAATTAGTTATTTATTAAAATGTTAATGATTACAAAGGGGGTTACATCTGAATATTTCCTGTAAAAGGCTTATGCTGTATGTTCAATAATGTTTATTTTGTTGCTTTGCACGTTTTGATGAGCTCAGTGTCTTCTTTTGCCTTTCCAGTCAAGCAGTTTAGTAAAGTTTGATGCTATTGTGATGCTTTTGATTTGGTTCTGTTGTTTGAATTTGCAGCGCCCCATGTCTGACATTAACACTGCCTGGTTAAAACATTTAAAAATGGTTAACTGTTAAAAATATTTGGCAGAAATGTAGAAAAGTAATCAAATGTAATAAGTTACATTACTTTGATAAAGTAATCGAAACAGTTACATTACTTATTAGATTGTATATAGTGTAACCAGTAATCTGTAACCTGTTACATTTCCAAAGCAACCTTCCCAGCGATGATTTTAATTAATTCAAGACATTCCGACTTTACATGGATAGGATTAATGGAGAGATGGATAAACATTAATGGATTAATTAATGTTGTCATCAGGCCTGCATCATCCATTTAACGGGACATTCAGCATTTCAGATCATCTACTGCATTGAGTCAGCTGCAGATGTTCTCAACGCTGCCAAACCCGTGAGTATCTACTGTTATGTGCCAGGCCAGGCAGTCCAGTACTGGCACAGTATTAATACATGGCCATAACACTTAAACAGTAGTTTAACACTTAAACAAATGTCTTCATCAGGACTGTGCGGGTGTGGTTTTTGTACTAATAGTGATCAAACCTGCAGTGTTAACTAAAGATTATAAAACTGACAAAATGTGCTTGCTGTGTCCGTATTGTTGCGGATGCTCTGCCCTGCGGTGTCTAGTGTCTCCAGCTGTACGCTCCCTCTGTCTCCTGGTCCAGTGTCGACTCCTGTGTGAAGGGAAGTCTGGGATACCAGCTGATGCACGCTAACGCTGCCATGACCAGAGCGCTGAACCCTGCACACACACACGTGCCCTGGGTCACCTTCAACGGAGTAAGACACTGATGGCACTCTGGGCTAATTATGACACATGGTTATAAAGTTAAACATCGAAGTAATTAAAAGTTGTTTTAGATCTGTTGCAGATCCCACATGTCTTGCAGAAAATGGCAAAGTTAAAAATATGAATAAATTTGTAATGTTCAAAATATTTTTAGTGGAGGAGAAAGTATTCAGATCCTTTTAAGGAAACCTTTTCAAATATTGTAAAACTTGTAAGTTAAAGTCCTGCTTTTAAAATATAGTTTAGTAAAAGTATGTGAGTATAAACAGGAAAATATACTAACAGTAAAAAGTAAAAGTATTCAGTGCAAAGTTTTAAACTGCTACAAATCATTAGACTATTAAATCTGATTAATTAATTTGAATCAGAATTTTACTGTCTTAAAACTTCTAAAAAATTTAGTACCTCAGAGCCCAAACTGAAACCGATACGATGCTTGTTGTGTCCAATTAATAGTACAAACCTCAAAATTAGGAAAAATGTTATTAAATTAACTAAAAAGAATAGCTGGAAATCATTAGATATGAGAAGCTGAAACCATGAAAAATCACAGGTTCAATTCTGTTATTCAGTTAATTGACTAAATGATTCAAATGTGCTGGTAAATTTTAATTACTAGCAAGGAAAAAAAAAATTGTAAAATAATTTCTAAAGCTGTAAATTATTATAGTGGACTGAGAAGTACGTTATTTAAATTTTTTTGTATACACTTGAGTCAATACACATTTTTAAATTTTTTTTTTCATAATTCAACAGGATTTTACTAAATCTTTTTAATATATTCTGTGTCTCTGTAAACTGCAGATGGTAGTTTAGTTTACAAATATATCTCTGGAACCAGATATAATCTCATTTAGGGGAGAATAAAAAACTGAGTTCAAGAACAGTCTTGCAGGGTCGGACTAAAAGTTGAAAAGTGAAAAAGAATCTCTGGTCAAAATATAAAGCTAAATGTTCTACGTGATATTTAAAGGTGAAATAATTATCTTTAAAGAACAGTCTCACATTCATCTTGACAGTGTAGTTTGAAAATAAATAGCAGAAGATGAAGCTCTGTACGACTAACATTAGTGTTTGAAATTAATAATAGATTATAAAATTTTGTGTTTCAGGAATACACAGAAGAGAATGAAGACAAGGCGATGTCGTCTCTTTTCCAATTGGTTTGCAAACTCTACAAGGTGATGACTCGCTTTGTTTGTCTCTTTATCATTACTTTAACTTAACTTTTGCACATCAGTGGTAGAAATATGACTGGGATGAGACTGTTCTTCCGTGTGTTGTGTCCTCAGGGGGTGAAGCCTCCAGCCTGCACTGCGGCCTCCGTCAGACTGAACAGAGGCTTCTGCTAAACAACTTGTAACCATGTGCCACCTGCAGGAAAACAATTAACCATAGCATACATACAGTAATGTACCAATAACACCATCAGTATCATACTAACATGTTTGTTTTTTGTTGGAGAAGTTGCTAACAGTGTGAACGTTAAATCATACAGCGGGCTTTTCTGTGCCTTTGTACTGTGATGGGGGAGGCTGGAATAAATTTGTCGTACACAAACCTATTGATTGACATTATTTCCATTTTAAAACTCTGTTTAAATGAGTTGATCAATGAACAAACAAAGCCAGTCTGATAAATTTCTTTAATTTATTGGATTTTTCCACTTAGAACACCCTGAACTCCCGAGACTCTTTTGGCTTAAAATGAGAAACAAGAATGAAGTTATTTTCTTCGACAAAAACATTGGAGTGGCAGATGGATACAGACGTGTAAAGTATACTTGATTTTTAGGCTCCAGAACATAAAATCAAATGTCCTATGTTACAGTACTTTGTCTCGACAGACACACTCCTAGAATAAATATCATATAGAAGTTTGCACGACACAGAGGCAGAGAAAATGAGACGGCATGAACATATTTGTGGCAGTAACCGGCGGAGCACAATAACAGAACGAGAGCAGGGACTCTGCCGCTCGCATACACATTTAACACTGTATGGCACTGATGTCGTCCTTTCAAGAGCCACAGCACTGTGTTTAACATGCCAACGTGACACCTCAGATCACTGAGCTACAAACGTACATTCAGCCGACTGGAAACTGTCAGGGCATCTACAATCGACCGTTGTTAAATGTTTCAAATCCACAGGAATCCCACGTGATGAAAATGCCATGTTGAACGAGGGAAGTGACGCGTTTCCTTACCAGAAAACTGAGGAATGTGCTGAGAGCTTTAGTCATTAATTAGTATTGGACTTTCTGTCCATGGCGGCTGTCACTGCTTGTGCAAACTACACAGGCTTCAGTGTATTTCATGTGGAAACTCATCACTTCTGTGCTGCAGCAGAGACACCAGGCAGCTATCAGATGGTGTTCACAACAGAGAGGATCATTGTTGTGGGATAGCTGTCACATAAAGGAAAGCACATCATTTCATTTAGATTAAAAAAATGTTAAAGAGCTGTAATTTTTAGTTTGCTTTTTTTGGTATAAATTGTTCCAAAAACACTGCTTCAAAGGAATCTCAAGAAACAAAAGGTGTAATAATTTTTAGAAGACACCAGATTAATATTTTTAAGTCTTCAAGTCTAACTGACTGAGCTCCTGTATCCCAGTTCTAGTTAAATAATGACCAACTTAGGGGTATGTGCTTTTTAACCAGTATTCAACAGGTACTGTAAACGCACACCAGTCTAACTTACTGGGTCAGTTCCTCAGCTCCAGTAGTATGAGTGAACTAGAGGTTTACTCTGAGCATACAGTCAATATTTAGAGACATTCAGTACCTAAACCTAAAGCTTGGAAAGGAAGACAAAGCTTCATGGATGATCACAGCATCAGAGAAAAAATA
>JAPZDX010000020.1:10582550-10595940 GCA_029783625.1 Naso annulatus | reverse complement strand
CGCCTGAAGCAGCATTATGAAGATCACAAAGAGCTTTTTGATGGAGTTCACCAATGGGAAGAAAGCTGGAGACTCTTCCTGGAGCTGGAGGTGAGTATGACGCGGGAGAGAGGCAAAAACTGTTAAAAACAAAAACCAAACTTTCCTGTCAACAGCTCATCTTTATGAATAATTTGTCTTCAGTTTGTTTTTGTGTTTGTTCTTTAGCATGTGAATCATGCAAAACTACTTCAGTGAAGTCCTACAATTAAAATTCACAGCTGAGCTTAACAGATCTCGTTTAGACACTCTGCACTTAATTTATTTTATCTGGTTACTCTGCTTCATGTTGGTAATAATTGTTTGATTGTTCTAATCTGTGTCTGTCTTTGTCATTCACAGAAAAAAGCCACAGATCCAACACGGTTCACTAACAGAGGAGGGAATCTTCTCAAAGAGGAGAAACAGAGAACCGAGCTGCATAAAAGTTTGCCTAAAGTAAGACATGAAGGCCATCTGTTATTTTCCAAGGTGAAAATCTAGTTTCATTTGACAATAACTCGTCATTACGTGTATGTGTTTGTTTGCGTGTTTTTCAGCTTGAAAAGAAATTAAAAGCCCAGATTGACACGTGGGAAGCTGAGCAGGGTCGTGAGTTTCTCGTTAACAGCCAGAAGTTCCTGCAGTATGTGGAGGAACAGTGGGAGCTGCACCACATCGAGAAAGAGAAGGAGAAACAAGAAAGGGTAAACCTGCTGCTTTGTTGTATTATAGTTGTAGCCTGTATGTTTGCTGGAAAATGTTTTGACGTGTGTCTTTATTAACTCCTGACAGCAACTCAAGAAGAGCAAACAGACCGAGGAGGACATGCTGTACGGAACAGCAATACGAACCCCAACCAAACGCAGATTCCTCGGCACTAATACACCAAATAAATCACGCAAGGTAGTAAATGCAGTTTGTGGCGCACTTACGTAGTCATGGAATTAATTCTTTCTTCAAGATAATACTCTCTTTTTGTTTCCTCCGGCTCTGTCTGCACTAACCGTCTCCCTCTGCCTCTCTCATCAGTTTAATGCAACTTCCAGCATTTCTATTGCCACCTCCTCTAACAGCACCATGCGCTCTGCCTTCGGAGGAACCGTCTGTCGCTCGCCTGTGCCCCGCCCACCTCTCTCAGCAAACAAGGTTGGTTTTGATTCTCAAGTCGAAAGCGGTAACATTACTCAAGTCAAACCTAATTGAAAAGTAACAGATAATAAAGTTTTCACACTCAGTTCAGATTCCCAGCAGACCTTGTCGACGTTTTGACCAGTTAGATCTTAATCTGACATGCGGGCACACACATGTTTTTTTTTTTTAAAAACTGTAGGCTGATTAATTGTGATAAAGTGTCCTGCACCTTGCAATGCCCAGCCCATTTGAACGTACATGACATTGCAACAATAACCAAGATGGTCACATAAAACATAATAACAAAGTCAGGGGGAAAAAAAGAATCAAACACTAAAATTCTATGATGGTGCCATGGTAATTTCCTGCTCCTTTATGGACACTTTGTATGAAATATATAATAGGGTGTTTTCAGTCATTTTTCCATCTTATTTGCACATAAGATTTCCTCTAATGTCTGCTGAATGTAAACTAGTAACAGTTTCAGGTCTGTAAAGTGCTTAGAGCCTGCGTTCTTTTTAAGGCCAAGAGTGGCAAATTCCCTTGTTGCAACTGACAAGATGCTGCCACTTAATCGGGACAGAGACAGAGTGGGGACGGGATGACGTATTTTTGTTGGCCAACTTAGAAGTTAACATTGCACTGGTTTTCTCAGCAAAAAGTTTATGGGATGTTTGAATGGGGATTTTGGATTATAACTGAAAATAAGCTGTGTGACAAACACAAGTTAATGATACTTACACGTTTTGTTCAGCATGATAATCTTCACAGATGAACACCAAGTTTGTGTTTTTTGAAGCGTAAATGAAATCACCAGAGGCGAAAAGCTATTGCTGCTGTGGTCTCAATAAGCCACTTGTTAGCAACCGCCTTTTTTTAAGACGTGTAAAACATAAAAGTTCAAAAATTGTGTTTATACTGGCGGATTTTATGTCACAGAACAAAACGTCTAAATATCTTTAGCCTGTGTTAGCCACAGACCTTATTTCAGGCATTTAACCGAAACCCATTCAAAAAATACATAAAAACTTTGAAATAAGTAAACCAGAAGTGCAAAAATGCAAACTGACTTCCAGGTTTTAGGTCTCATTACTTCACTGCTGACTCTGTTGAAATATGTATCTATGGCAGCTTTGCTCTGGTGACCACATATGGTCACTTCTGGTTCCAAAAACCAGTATTCAGACCATGTAACACCAAACTAGAGCCTGGCAGTAATCCAGTGGGTGATGTCATGCTGACTCTGCCTACTTCTCTTTATGACTCTCCTGTCTTTAACGAATGAATGACAGTTCTTGTGCTGTACTTACTGACTGGAGTGGGGTTGTTGCTTTCTCTCTGTTTGTTTCTTTGCCCTTTTCGCTTTACCTACTGATTTCTGTATTGTTTTGTCAAAGAGGACAGTTGGTCCCACTTGTCTGACGTGATTCTCTTCTTCTGTGTCCTCCAGGTTCCAGCAGTGCGGACGCCAGGTGGCGGTAAACCACCTCACCCTCGGCTGCCAGGCAGCAGTAACAAGGAGAACGTGGCTCTCTTGAAGGGGACGCCTGTGAGCGGTGCGTTGCTGACCCCTGGTACTCCACAGCGTAACTTCAGCATAGCCTCTGTTGCCAGCACATATTCAGAGTTTGTGGTAATTTACACTTTTGTCCCTAATCTCTTTTTCTTGGCATCTTTTTTTCATATTTCAGTAGTATAAGTAACACATGTGAGTTGATTGTAGTGGACACACAAATGCTAATGATGTAAATTTATATTGTAGAGGGACTTGGTCAACACTGAATCTGTTCAGTCAAGGTGTGTTTGAAATCTTGAATAATGATGACTAATCCTTTTGAACTAACAGTAGCTGCTGACCTCTAATCAAAGGAAAATAACCCTTAAAGAGCGACTTAACATGCTGCTTTAGTTTGAACATGCACAGTTTGCTGACATTCAGACTGAAATCAGCCCTTCATTTAAAGACAATGAGAGCAGTGCCTACTCAGGTACCACTGTGACTTTTGATCAAATTCAAAGGTCACAGTCATCACTTTTTCAAATGGTATTTATTTAATCACTGGAGCTCCATTGGCCCTTGTTTAAATAAGGGAGAGAACTTTTTTTTTTACACAGGGCTGAAGTTGGTTTGAATGAGGCCAAAACTGCTCACACTCACAGCTTTGACAGGTTGTTGCTTCTCCGTTTTTAACTCTCTTTCCACACCTGACGCTGTTTTTCACTGATCTGTCTTGCAGCTGTATTTTCATTTAATGGAGAAAAATCTGTTTTGTTTTTTGTTTCTCTCCAACTACATTTACTTTAGCAGCAACTTTCAGACGTGTTTTGGAGGGCTTAAAGATGACATCTTGTTAATGTAGGATTGCTGAGTAAAAGTAGATTGTTCAGGTCCACAAAACAATATAAACATAAAAAACTGAATTTAAAAAAAGAGTTGAAAATAACAAATGACTAAAAAAGTAAATACTTGCATATGATCCCTTTTAATCCATATCTGGGGAAAAAAAGACTATTTTATGGTTTTGCTCATAACATTTATTGCAAGTGTTATTCGATTTAATGTGAGATGTGCAGCAACAATGCACACACTCTGTGGTGTATTTGACAAAGTTGTCAGTTCAGCGTTCCGAGATGCCACCAGATGTGTGAAAGTACGGCTGCACTACCCACCCGAAGTCTGATTAAATGAAAGAAGTAAAATATAGGAGGATTATTTCTGGAAAAACGGCAAATATGAGAAATGTCACATGACATTAAATGTAGTGCTGAACTGGTATTAGTATCAGTTTATAGCTGCGTTTCCATTAAACACTTTGGGTACAGTATCGTCGTCTTTATCCAATACTGTCACATTTCAGCCGAGGAATCAACCTTAACTGCTGCGTCTGTTTCCACAGCGAGACCTTTCCAAGACCTCTGACGCCGAGGTCCAGCACGGCATCCTGAACTCCACCACCACCACCAACCTTTGACCCCTCCACGCTGATGGTGACTGCATCAGCTATCATTTGATAGTCCTCATAATGGAACTCTGATCTACCTTTCACTGCTATCTACTGTTGTATGTAAATGAAGGTAATAATATATAAAGTGTTAAGTCGGTGATGAACAAGGCTGAGCGTGTTGCAGGATCTTTGTCTGTCACTGTCTGCAGGAGGTAAAAAATTGTAACCTAAATTAAACTAACACTACTTTGGCTCTAAATTTTGCCTGTTGTTGAGATGTAACACATGTACTCTGCGTCTTTTACTGCACATTTTTTTATATAAAGAGAAACGAAAGAAAGTTTAGCTTTCTGAAGTTATGCAATCTGGGGTTACAGGCCAAATGTATTACGAATATTTTTGCACTTTCTTTTTTTTAGAAAATATATTGCAGCGTATTGTGTAACTTTACACACACACACACACACACACTCACTTGCTCACTCAAAATGTTCCATTCAATCTGTTTTTATACATGTATGTATTTATGTACATATTTCTCTATCCACTGCTCTCTCTGTAGAATCGGCTCTGTTTGACAAAGTTGTTGCTTGTTTTAAACTTTTCAATTTTGACTGCAAAATCCATGAAAATATAAACTAATGGCCTAATGAGTATTTTCTTTGGTAAGTGACCATGGCATAAGTGGGATAATGCCCTCTGAGGTGTTTATAATCGGAAATGAATGAACCTCTCAGAGGCAACCGTCTGATGTGCAACAGCTCCACATCGTCCATTCATTCCTGATAATGGACACCTCAGAGGGCATTATCCCTTACTGAAAGTTCTCATGTGGAACTTCTTTTACTGTTAGGTTTAATTACTCTGATGAACACATTTCAGCAACAGACACACTGATTAATTTTTGAATTTACCCTACCATGCCTTTTTTTAACTTTTGCTTCAGGACATGACAAATGTACTATAATGATCCCCCAGTTAGTTTTCTGGTAAATTGTATTTACCTAACCACAAAATTGTAAGTACAGCTGGCAAACTTTCTAAAAGCTCCAACAGTCAAGTCCGTCGTTTCCATCTCTATCCTAGATCCCATAAGACATAAACAGTATATTAGTGATTACTTAAGTTTCACAGACTACTGTGTAGACGTAGACAATAGAAAATTAACAGTAACACACAAACTAAGGGTGTCTGGATGAGTAGAGCCAATCAGAAAATCATAGTTTCAAAACCTTTAAACGCAATCTGTTCCATTGCTCCACTGTATTTTGGAAAATTTTCTAGCAATTCTCTGGAACCCTTCCCTTTAAACAAGTATTACTAATTAAAATCATGTCGTCTCCCACTGAAACACCAACATTTGGCTCTTTTCTAAGCTAGGTGGATTTACCCGGCTGCAGCAGGTTGATTTCAAAAGCACACAGCAGCGTGCTGCATTTATTGTTGTTCTTCTCTGTTTACTGGCAGCTCCTGCAAAGGATATGTACTGTACTGCCACCTACTGTTCTGAAGGTTGAAGATGATGCAGTTGTTAAGTCAATGAAAGCAATTTGGCTTCATATTATCTTTTCTACAGATTAGCTTTAATTTCATTGTTGAAATAATACATTTTAATACAAATTTCCTATAATTGGCCAATAATATATTGGCACCAATAAATTTTGTTCATTCTTAATTGAAAATTCATGTCTTTTTACTCTGAAACATTTTCAGGCATCAAATGATGTTCTATTCGCACCATTAATCATCAAATTATTACATAATTCCAGTCTCCGTACACATTGCAGATTAGGTGTTATCTAATTTTGTGTTATTGGGAAAATGGAGATTCAATGATCTATCTTTCTTATTTTTCTTACATTACTCTTGATGTTAAGTAGAGTTCTCTTTTTCACCAATAGCAAAAAAAGCAAATCTACAAAACAAACCTGCAAAATGAGGCAGCTATCAACACTGTATATGTATTATCAAAAAAACATCTCTGTTATGTCTGATGTAAAATGTACAGTGCGGTCTGTATAAAAATAACCTTGTCGATTGCTGTAGCCCAGACAGAGAAATGATCAGTCCAGGTCTTTGAGCCGTGTGCTCAGCTGCACTCTGCAGCTGGGATTGACCGATACTGTTTGGTCAGAGCTGATACCAATACAGATTATTTGGAAGTCAAAGAGGCCGATAACTGATACTTGCAGCAAATATTCAGCTGCAGTAAAATTTTAAATTGTTGTGCCATAATTTAAAGCACAAGACTGTCAATCAATATATGTTTAATGGAATGTTATGATGTAAAATGAAAATCTGAACAATAAATTTTAATAAAAGTACAAGTATTTTCTGCTCTTAAACAGTCTCTAGGCATGTGCTGCACACCAAATTTCCTGATGCAGGTTGTGTGAAACAGTGCTGTCGTCAGAGGAGTGCATGTATCACAAATGGGAATATTTTTTAAAATCAGCTGGCTGATAAAAATATTCCGATATCGATAAAATGACAAATGGCAAATATCTAAGCCAATTATCTGTCAAATCAAGAATCGGTCAATCCCTACTCTGCAGCTTAGAACTCTCCCTCTGAAGAATATGAGCACTTAATAGATGCAGGATGCATAGTTTACAAACATACCCCAAGCACGAGTGTCGCCGACCATGTCCGAAACCGGTCGGCACCCCTTTCCTTGTGAATCGGAGGTCTTTGTTCATTGTCCTCTGAGCTCCTGACTCACATGAGTCATTCTGGGCTGTATAGAAAATCACCTGAACATCTAAATCAAGTCTGTTATGGAGAGTCTTGAACTTTACAACTCAGTCTGTTACTTTTCTCACATGAACCTCCGCGTGGCTTTGGAATGACTCCATGAGATTCTGTACTGGGATAAACCAAAACAGGAAAATTCTAGGCAAGAGACAAAAACAAAGCTGATACAGTCTAACAGAGGACAAGTCAAGTTAAATCCTCAGTGGCTCAGGATGCAGGAAAAACAGTCAAGGAATGCCGCACAGTTCCACCTCCTTAGCAAGCCTCAACAAAGATGACTGGCATGTGATATTCAGTTAGTCTTTTTAGAAGGAAGAAGCAGAAACGGAGCCGTTGTAACTCAAAAATCAGCTGCATTGAAGGATTTCCCACAGTTGTCTCTCTTCACTCGCAGGTTTGTTCTTTGTTGGATTAAGTACAAAAACTTCAAAATGTCCACAGGAAGACAGCAGATCTTTCTAAAAAACAAAAAACTGTGCATCAACTTTAAGAGTTGCTTTGTCATTCTACTTCTCTGTCAGTCACTGACTCAATTTGTAGAAAAGGGGAAGGGCTGGGTTGTTGCTGAGGGCAAAGACACTGCAGGGTAGCGTCAGCGCGGCTTGACCTCTTCCTCCAGCAATATGAGAGCTTGTGGAGTCCCCTGAGGTCGCTGCGGGAGCTGAGGACAGCCCACCAATGTCCTCAGAAGCAGCAAGTCTGTTTTGTGCAGAATATCCAATGCAAAGGCGAATATGCAAGAAATCAACTTAAAAGCTTTGGTCTCAAGTAACTGGCGAATCCTCTTTTAAGCAACCTTGTCTGTATTCGAGGCAAGGCCAAAGCAGTGAGTGCTGAGCCTTTCTGAGCTTTAAGAAGTGAATATACTCCCAAATTTAGTATAGTAGGTAGTTACAAAGGAACATTTTGGTGTGTCCCAACTTGTCAAAGAGGGATCTGACTACACTGTGTGGCTGGCGGGTGTTTTTATGTCTGGCAGAGCTGAATTGGCTCAGCCTTCATTGACACGTGAGACAAATGGGCCGCCTGACCCGACACCCCCCTACCGCTGCCCTGCAGCTACATAATTACAGAGGAATATTGTTAGAGTTGGTGCTGGGCTCCGTGGCAAGGGCTGTGTGTGGTGGGTGAAGGGCATGTGGATGCACAGTAAAATCTGTTTCACAAAAGTACAAAACAAATGCATTCTCACCATTTAAAAAAGTATACTTGATAGACTGATTTTTATCAGTTTTATCAACTGGGCGGCCACCAGTGATCATATTCATTATAGATTCATCAATCAATTTTTTTTTCAATAAATCATTGAATCGTTTAGTAAATTGAATGATAAAAAGATGTGAACGAAAATGCCTATTACAACTTTCCAGAGCCCAAGATAGCACCTTTAAGTTGTCTTATTTTGTTCAACTAATAACCCAAAAATACAGTGTTTACAAAGAAATCCAGAGAATACTTGGCTTTTCCCTTTTTTCCTAAAGACTGAAACAACTGATCAATAATTATTATTTTCTTTCAGTTTTTCATCAACCAATTATCTCAGCTCGATGCTGAGGAGCACACGAGTTTGCCGAAGATGCTACTCATCAGGAGACAGTCTGGTGGATCCAGAGGCGTATGTTCCTACTTTTCACTCAATAAAGAACAAAAGAGATCAGGAAAGAAAATCCCGATGTCTCAGAGTCTGCCGGAGCGGTAAAGGTGGGAGAAGAGGGGTGTGAAGATAAATTTCACAACTTCCTTACACTCATTAACTTTTCACACATAACATGGTAGTATGTTTGAAGGTTGGACAGGATGGTGATGCAACCAACTCTGAGGTGAGATAACACCCCAGCCATATCCTTGCACACCACCTAAGTTTAAAACCTGAAAAACGATCCTCTGCAATAATGTTTTAACCTCGTGGAGTCAGCACTAAGACATCACCAATACAGAGCTGTTAAATTTAAGTGTTTAAAATAAAGTATTTGAAATATTTGTTGTAGTTACAGTTGACAGGCCGTTAGAAGTATGACTCGTTATACAACTGTCAAACCAGCACTAATCCTAAGATTAAATGAGCCGCAACTCATCAAAACAGCCCCAACAATACCTGCTTTATTTGTTGGTTTGTTTTCTGCCAAGGATGACCTCTTCAGTGCTACTTCCCTTTTTTTTTCCCCCACACTGCTCTCAGCACAAGTCTGGCCTTTGAGAGCAGTGAGGGCAAAGCCTGTGCTTCTAGCTGCTAACACTAGCACAGTTTCAAACATTAAGGCTATAGATAGAGGCAGACTTGTTGCATGGCAACTGTCAAAGCCACCACAACCACTACCCTAAACACTACATGAACTCTGCAAACAAAAAAGAGGAAACTGTACAGACATACTAGATTATAACTCTCAATGTGTTATAACTTATTTCACATGTGGGCAATGTATTTATGTAAACTACCTAATGAATGAAAAATTAATGTAAGAGCATCAAAACAAGCTCACGGACTTTTCCCAGACCTAGTCGGTGTGGTTGGTCCCCAGGGATTTCTTTCGCAAGTCTTTAAGCTTTTCAGGTGTTTCTATTTATTAAACAGGATTTAACAAACCTAGGACAAGCGCCCGCATTTACTGTGCTTATGTAAAGATAAATAGACTAACCTTTAATGTAAAAGCACCCAGGACATTTAGATCTCTTTTCTTGACGTGGGGGAATCAAATCTCTTTAGTATTAGTACCTACTATGGGTTTTTTTTTCATTTATTAACAAATTTCATCTGAAACACTGTAACCACTATTCCTATGTCGGCACCTTAACACATTTTTTCACTTCGCCATTGGATTGATTGCTGTGTGAGTTGTAAGTGCATTTGAAAGGTAAAGGAATGATGGACAATGTCTGAGTTCAGAGCAGCTGAAAAGACTAAGAAATTAAAGCATTACACCATCACTGGATAGATGACATAATTATACACGTCATGTTTATAAGCTTCCTCCACTTAGTCACAGGCATGAAGCCATGCAGGGAAACGGTTTCTGGTCTAGAGTTGGTTCCATGTTTCTCTGATGAAGATTTTTTTCTAACGTTTTATTACAAAATTTAGCAGAGAGCATGATCGAATGCATGAGTTTTCTTATACGCATGATATAACTCCAAATACTCTCTACATAGTTTGTGTTAAACGTGTATTTACTGAATATATATTTACATTTCTGTCAACTTAAAATGTGCTCTCTGCCACCATGACTTATGGTAAGCTGCTTCCTCTCTTTTTAAACTGTGATGAATAGTCAAAAGAAATTCAGTATGTATTTTATTTATTGTAGTGCATTAAAATGCTGCAAGCTGCCCCCATGGGAACTGGACTCCTAACCATGGTGATGTTACTCGTAGCTTTGCTTTGCTCTGGGTAGTACTCCTATGTACTGCAGATTTCCGGTTAAAATAATTTCTTGATTTCTCAGACAACTGGCTGTCAATTAGACTGGCATGAAAGGTTTTTCATTTGACAAGAAATGTGTTGGTTGAGAGGGCTTTCGTATTAACTAGCTTAGTGGAAAGTGATGACAGGGAGCAAAGGTGCTGTGGTTGGCTCCATGTTACCAAAACAATTCTAATGTGAATGCCACATCACATCATATTTTAATTTCAATATTCCTTTATTCAGTATTCCTTTTATTTCCTTTCAAAGGCTCATAAAAGCGTAGATCAATTGTTTCCTTCAGCTACGAGCTTGTTTGTGTATTATGTGAAACAGGACAAACACCTCCTCTGCTGTTGCGAGCAGCTTGAGGCCACATCAAAGAGATCTCCTCAGCCTCATGGGAACAGCGTGCTCAAAATATCAAATGGCTTAGAACAACATTTTTGTGGTGGCTGTGGGAACGCAACTTTTCAGTATTCCAGTCTTCTTAAGATGAAAAATCCTCTTTATATGATGCACAGGTCATGGTTGTGTACACATTATCTATCTACCTACCTACAACAAAGCCCACTAACACTGCTTTTTTTCGTATTGCTATGGTTACATAAATAAAAAACAACAAAAACCCCCCCTACATAATTTGACACACGAAATACCATTTAATGCACTGTCACAACAAATTTTCATCAGCTACATTTGTACTGACGCAAGCGAAACACATGCCGCTTGTTTTCAGTCATAAGGGATGAGTAAACAAATGACAGTTTAGCATTAAGCCTCGGCCTTACATATACTGTAGTGAGACCATAATCCCTCTGGACTCACTTTGTCTTTACTAAACCAAAACATCAGGTCAAATGCACACAGTCCAGCTGTTGATTAGATTTCTTTATCGCTTCTTGACCTGGGCCAGGCCTGCTGAACACCTTAGGCACAAAACAAGACACTCTTTTATTTGCAAAAACAACGAGCTCCATTGAGTCCCGACCCCAGTTCTGACGTCAACAAAATCATGATTTCCCAGTTACCTTTTTCTCAGACAATGAAGTTTTTTTTTTGCTACAGCAAACCCATGACACACATTTTGATGACGTGAAAAAGCAGCCCCACTTCCTACAAGCCCCTAAAACAAATGCATAAACTAAACTTTTCTGTAAACTCAGCAGGGTTATGATCAAAAAATGTAGATGTGCCCTCTGAATCTCAACCTTTAAAATAAAGTGCTTTTATCCATGAACAAGTTCTGCAAAAAAATCTTTGCAATCCTCACCACAAAAGACTTCTAATTGTCAACACTACCTGGGTGTGTGTGCCAAGGTAAAGCGCCTCTGCAGAGCAATGCTACGGTTCGCGAGGAGCTTGCGGAAGAGCAGAGGAGAGTGATGGGGAGAGTTTCGAGGAGAGCCACAGGGTGACATCCTTGGGGATCCACAGGGCGAGCCAGCGGCTGACTGAGGTTTCAGCTGTATGGGCTGAGGACTGTTGAGTGGGAAGGAACCAGCGTCCACAGAGCTTTCACAGAGGGTCTCACTCATGCTGCTGTGTAAAAAAAAAAAAAAACCCGATCTCTTATGCTGGTCCCTTGTGCAGTCCTCTCATTCCTGACAGGTACTCCATGTCATCCACCACAGTGTAACAGCATTCTTCAAAGGGAAATCATAAAACAGCTCTCGAGTCCATCTTGAAACTTTATACTCAGAGACACTTTGGGAGTTTCTAAATTCTCCAGATCCTCTGTTACTTTACAGCTTGTGAATCTTCATTACCTTTTTTAAGCGGAGCTTTCTGCAAGCACTGTTGATGGACATGGACATGAGTGCGGGAGTGGGCCCTCCCCTCAGCAGTAAGAGTGTTTACATAGCACTGAGCCCTGCCTAAATATGGCCAGGCCTGAATTATAGTGCTGTGCGTTTGTACCACAGGGGGACTAGCTGTGTTCAGTGTTCCCTGCATGCAGGAGTAAACTACAACAACATAGCACACCAGTTTACGTCTCTTTCTTTCCTCAACCTATCAGTGCACAAACATAAACCAGTGATTACAGCTCTGCTGCGTAGACACGACCCAGCGCTTTGTTATGCTGAAAAGCTGCAGGATAGATTTTCATTTTAATGGTCCATGGGGCCTCTCTCTGTCTAAAAACAGAGCCCACTTGAGATAGGAGATAACAGGAACCCTGGAAATGTCACTCAAACCTTAAGTCATATCTCAAGTGAATTGTGTTTTCCCAGCGGGCCTGAGGGGTGATGGAAAAACAGAGATCAAGCAGAGTTTCATCTCTGACCCACAGATAGCCAGTGACCCAAATCTCCTCTCTCTCGCAAAACAAAACCCTGTGTATTTAGACAAAATACAAAACCGGAAGTTTGCTTGAACCTAAACATTTCCCTTAATAAGCAGCACGCTGTAAATCCGTATTGTTCTTCTGCCCATACAACTCAGTTCATTCAGTCAATACTCAGTTCACCTCACACGCAACTCACATTTAATTTCAGAGATTCAGAGATCATAAAGGTTGCCAATGGCCTGTTGTGCGTCAGGTTTCAGTTGTGTATGGGGGATAGGAGTATTTGTCCTGATGCTTATCACTGATGCGCTTAACGCAGCAGCCAACAAAAGCAAATATGACCCTTACACTGGAATATTTTGACTGCAGTTGTGATCTAGGAACACATTTTTGTGAGGTTAAATCATCATAGCTCTGTCTCAGTTCTAAACTCCTACATCAGAAAATAGATCAAGATGATGGAGCTGTTAATCACATACTTTAAGTGCTCCATTCATTTTTCAGACTTTTTAAACCACTTCATGCCAGATCCTCTTTCTTTTTTGCACACTTTTTAGCTGCCTTTCTTATTTAGATTTTCAATGCTGTACCATCATTGCACTGCAATTATCACTGATCACTTGTCAATCAAACAGTGTGACTACAATGTCTTTTGCTAGGGTTTTATGTTGATGAAGTCTAAGTTTCTGTGATTCATGCTCATTTGTTTGTATGTTAATAGCATAGTAACATGAGAGCTGCACACACCAAGTGTTTAAACCAGCAAATGTTAAAGCGCTTGCTAAATATCTTCAGGTCAAAGCGCTGTTATTTATAGCAATGTGCAAAGGCGGGCCGAGTAATGTGACTAAC
>JAPZDX010000020.1:10497770-10510440 GCA_029783625.1 Naso annulatus | reverse complement strand
ACAGCCCACTACCACCTCCCCCCCAATTACACACACACAACACACACACACACACACACACGCAAACCCCATCCCCCATCTCTCACCCGAGGCTCCAGTAGAATAAAAATGAAAGTGGTTTTGAGTCATGAGCTCAAAATCAGCATATAGCATGTACACTTATCTCACACTAGGCAGTTAATCTCTTTAATATAGATTTATACTTACATGGTGGTGGGTCATATAAATGTTGTCTTGCTTCAAACAGTGGTTGATCGGATATTCTTTTTATTTCATTACACTGGAGACACTGAGGCTACATTCACACTGCCAGTGTTCATGACCGTAGTGGAATGTTAGACTGCAACTCATAATTTTAACACTGAAGACAGGAACATCATTCAGCTGTTTAACAACAAAATAACAGCTTCAAAGTGATCTCAATGGTGCGCTGACTTGTAGCAGGTTAAGAGGTGTCTCTGTGTCAGTCACTCTTCACCCTGATCACCTGTTACTGCATTGTGTAACATTAGGAAGCAGGTAGGATCACAGTGCATAATGCTTTACAGCACTCCCTCTCACACACCTGCAACTGTCACTGATTTTGGTGAAACTTGATTAGATTTTAAAGGGAAAATGCTTTTTAGTTTTGCCTCTGATAGTCTCCAAATCCTCGACTCGCTGTGATTTACGGAGTTTCCGGAAGTAACCCCCGTCAAGTTAGCTCCGTTAGGAACACTGAAGTCCACACTGTGAAGGTGGGGTGTAGATGATTTGTGGCAACTTCTACCATCAGATTGCTCACAGAACTAGAAATCAGAGCCATCAAAGCTGCGTTTGAGGCATCAGGGACGAGCAGCCAGTGCCTTTGGATGAAGAGGCAAGACCCCTACTGGGCCCTGCAGTAGAAGGCCAGGGTGACACTGGGTGGATTTTTCTGAGACACCAAAATCACTGTTGAGTCCTCTGAGATGCCATGGGCTTATAACAAAACATCAAAGGAGGGAGACCACTTGAAAACACCTTTGTGTCAACCTTCCACTGTCGATTATTATGAGTACTGCGTACGCCAACAGGAAGAAGGCTCTCCTGTAAGCGCTAGCACAAAGAATATTCACATTTTGTTCTTTGTTTTTGTAATTACAACATATAATATAATTATTATATTATGATCTTAAGGGACTCCTTATGTTAAAACAGTTTATTTTCCCCTCATATCCTTTGATTGCAATGAAAGCGTGGGAAAAAGGGATTTTCACGGCATTAACGACTTCTCTTCCCTGTTTTTTTTTTTTTTTTCAATTATCCAGGCTAACTTGAAGTGTATTTAATTTAGCATAAAATCTGTTGGCTCATCTAAAATGTTCACAACTTCTAGTGTTTACAGGGCTCATGGTAGGAGACGAGTACTCCAGTGTGTTCATTATGTAACGCCACTCAGTGCTACCTACACTGACATTTTAGGTGTAGAGCTGATGCTCTCATCCTGAGTGTCCTGCAGCACACTGAGTGGACGAGTAGAACATAAACTGCCAAGCATTATAATATGAAGCTACAGATATCTAAAAATAGATGGTGGCAAATACTCCTGTGACCTTAGAATTATCGTAGGTGGTTGAGTAAATAGACAGATTGATGAGTAAGTTGGTCTGTGTACAGTATGTTTTATTTGTTTGTATTTGTGTTTGCATATCAGTGACCTGCACAACGTAGGATGTTTTTTAACAGGCCAACCCTCGGCATGTATTTGCTGTATATGTGGTATGATTTGTCTCCAATAATTATCGTAAATACAGTCAACAACCTTTCAGAAGCAGCAAATCAACATTTGATAAATGGTTTACAGCACACTCTACTGTAGTTTTTATACAGCGTGTAAATACTCATAAACGTGGTACGTCAAATATCTACTCACAGTAGAAGCAGTGATTATGACTTCCACTTATCTCCACCAGATGTCAGTATTTTGCTTTTCTGCTCTCAGTGCCAACAGAGTTTTCCAGTTGGACCTCAAGTTGCTCAGCTCAGAGAGGAACCGGGTGTTGGGAGTTTGAAACACCAAGCTTTAATTGCCTGAAAACTTATGAGGGTTTAGCTCTAAAATTCAACCTCACCTGGTTTCACTGGAACAGATGAGATCAAAATCATAAATTTTTTTGGTGTACCTGCAGAACATGGACTTTCACACTGTGAGAACACTCTTTCACACATTTAAAAACAGGTTATGACCTCAATCTGTAAACTATCAGCACTGATAAAAAATACTTTGCCATCACACCTTTTAATTTTGGATTTCCTTTTGTCATGGGTGCGCTTCAAGATTGTAGGTTTTTTTTGCAGACTGCACGATGCTCTGGCTTCTTAGTGGTGAGGTGTGCTATAAACTAAACATTGTGTCTTTTAAAATAATATCGTTCAGTTTTAAAAAGTAGAAAAAGTAGCATTCAAAGACTCGCACATTTGATGTGAATATTTGCACCCTGTAGATTATACCTTATTAGTTTAATAATCAAAGTGCTAAAAACACTGAGTCAGTGTCTTACTGCCAAATAGCTGATGAAAATTCAAGCAGCAGCGCAGATACACTTTCTATACATTGAAATATTGTTTCCCTGCCAACTTCACTGTCTTTTAGAAAGAACTGTGGCTATTAAAAGTATTGCACATAGAAACCTCAAATTACAATAAATAGACATATAGATATAGATCTATAAATAGCTGATTAAGTGGCCTTTGGTTATCTCTTTTCAAATTACAGGGCTAAAATAACAGACTAGAGAGGCTGTAGCTACCATATCAAATCATAACCCTGATGCATGCTCATATGCCTTGTGGACATTAAAACTTAAGTCTGACTCACCTGTGGTTGCTGGCTTCATACCCTGTTGGAGGAATATGATTTTTTTTTTTCATGTCTCTTTTGTGGTTTTGGTGGCATTTCTTAAAATCTTAAAACTTAATAACAAAAAACTGAGATTTTGATTAATAGAATAACGTTGTCAATGTTGCAGAGGGTTCGCAGTTCAGTGTAGGAAAACAGATGTGCCGGATGTCAGGCTTAATAAAAATGTCCCTCTGACTGCCGCTGTTTTTTTTTCCAGGACACAGCGGGTCAGGAGCGTTACCGCACTATCACCACAGCCTACTACCGAGGAGCCATGGGCTTCATCCTCATGTATGACATCACCAACGAGGATTCTTTCAACGCCGTCCAGGACTGGTATGTGATTGGATCGTGTGTGTTTCACATGACTAGAGTGTAAATTGACACAATGGAGCCTTACCTAAAGGGAGGAGGTTCCGTGTGGGTGATGGTGTCTGGTTAATCAGAACCAGGATGGAAATAGACACTCTCACAGATCAGATCAGAGCAGAGGATCCAGCTCAAATTCTGTACTTATTGTTTTTATGTTCCACAGCTTCTCTGTCTGCAGAGGAACCGAATGCCGTAGGGATCATTATCTTCATCCTTTTCATCCCCTGCCTGGACTTTGGCTCACTGCGTCATTTCTTTGTAGCAAAGTTACTTTGATTGACCACATGCAGGTTTCATTTGTTCGGATCAGAGTTTGAGACATAAAGGTTTTCGTTGTACACACTGATTAGAGAATATTTGAGAGGAATAATTCAAACTTCAGGACATGAACAGATGCTGTGTGATGACAGTCTGTGAGTTTTTTGCTCTGACTGCTGGACGGTTCGCTTCCCAGGTCGACTCAGATTAAGACGTACTCATGGGACAACGCCCAGGTGCTGCTGGTAGGGAACAAGTGTGACATGGATGATGAGCGAGTGGTGAGCGGAGATAGGGGCCGGCAGCTGTCTGAACACCTCGGTGAGTTCATGATGTACACACACACACACACACACACACACACACACACACACACACATATATATACACTCATTTCATATCTATGACTCATTGTCAGGTACGCTGACCTGAAGTGAATCGGCAGACGGGCAGATATTGACCAAATTCTTTTAGACTGGGGTGGGCAACATTTTCTTCCAGAGGGCCACACTGACTTAGAAAAGCAAGTGGGAGGGGCACACATTCTACAATTGAATCAAAAGATGAATACATAGTACTGAATTAAGTTGAAAGTAGCCTTCATGAATTTGATAGACATTACAGGTTGATTTCCAATAGGTTGTTTTTCATCCCAGAAGGCATGAGGCCTTTTTTTTTTTCAAAAAAACCAAGAACTTTCTGTTCCAAAAAATGCTGCATCACTGCATATGTCTAAGTTGAAACATGACTTGCTGCAACACTTGCATTATATTATAAAGATGAACTCAAGGCAGGTTGTTTCACAATTATCAAAATTTTTATTTTTGCCACCAGGTCATATAGTCGCATCAGTGCATAAGGAATTCATTTATATTCACAGACACTTGTGAACAAATGTTCACATTCAAAAGTGGATTACTTTTTTTTTAATCACTCTTCTGTTCAGTGATTCCTTTTCTGTGTGACACTGTTTGACATCTGTAGTTAACTCTCAAACTATAAAACCATCGCAGTACAGATCGGCATCACTGAGTGAAAATATCATTTACTATTTACGAACAGGCACATTCTCACATACATGAATACATTCATGCATTTTTTGTTCTGCTTTACTTGTACAACTTGTGTCTTATGAGACCTAATTATAACTGACACATTTATGAGTGACACTGTGTCATGAAAAACTACGATCAAACATTTTGCCTTTGAACCAACATGTGTCACAAAATATTTAGATGTCCACTCTGGGTTGAAAACGCGACATTCAGGATCAAATTTTCTCATTTTTGAAGCCATGATAACCCTGTTTCTGTCATCCAAGCACCTTGTTAATGACAGTGTCAGTCTGCACAGGTGCTGCGCGGGCTTCATGATGCTGTGTTCAACAGAACTCAGAAATTGAAAAACGAGCACCGGATTGATAAAAGTGAATGATTTAGTAACACAAAAAACATTTTATTGATTTTGTTCACCCTGTGAGGTAGCTGTGGGCCGCAACGAGATAGTTTGCGGGCTGTATCAGCCCCTGGGCCGTATTTTGCCCTTGTGTGATTTATATGAACCTTTGTGGAATCATAAACCTGCCTGGCTGCTCATCTAATATTTCTAAGTCGGTTAAAATTGAATTTCTCCAGATGTACTGCCCTCTGACCTAGCCTGGCACAGCCAGACTTGCAGAGTGAATTATGGGTCTGGTTTAGCGGGCGACCCCTGACCCTCTCCCACACCATCTTTCCTCTCCAGGTTTTGAGTTCTTCGAGGCCAGCGCCAAGGACAACATCAATGTGAAGCAAACTTTTGAGCGCCTGGTCGACATCATCTGTGAAAAGATGTCTGAGAGCCTGGACGCCGGGGATCCCGCTGTCACAGGGGCCAAACAGGGGCCCCAGCTGACAGAGCAACCTGCTCCACCTCACCAGGACTGTGCATGTTAAAGCTAACCACACCCTCATCCCCATTTTCCTGTCTCTCCATCCTTATCCACCTTCAGCTGGACCCCTGGGCCCCGGTCCAAACTCCATCACCCTTCACACTCACTTTCCTGCTTCCTAATCTTGATTCTTGCTCTTGATTTTCTTCTCATCGCCTGAGAGGCACAAGAACCAGGTTGAAAAGTGTCTGAAATGCTCTGAGGCGTTCGTGGAACAGTGCTTGAGGTGTTCTTGATTTGGGTTCTCCTCATGAGGGAGCTGAGAGCGATCAGTTTTCTTCAGTCAGCGCGGGTGTTGCTCTGATGCCAAAGCAAAATTTAATCAAACCAGAGTGTTTTAGACGTCTTTGCAGCCTGTGTTCTTGAAGGTTCCCGACCCATCCTCTGTTGTCTCTCTGTTCTTCAGTGTGGTTTTACAAGAAGGATTTGACGGCGTCCGTTCTCAGAGTGCCATTTAAATCCTTCCAATGTTTACAGTGCTTTGTTTTAATATCAGTCAAATGTCTTGAAAAGATGTCAGCCTCAGTTATGGTGACCGAGAGGGCCACAGTGGAGTTAATGAGGAAGGGTGATCCAGCTGAATCTGTTTCATCCTGATGTTTTACATTTCTTTTTTGATTCTGGATACGCAAGAATCAGCCCTAATTTGTGTTTCTTTCGTTGTCTCACCTGGTATCTAAAAAAACATGGATACTGCAGGCATTAGCAAGTGTTTTGTTTTCATTTTTCATCTGAGCCTTTTCATTTGGCCTTTTTTATGTTTTTACATCTCTTTTTTTTTTTTTCTAGAGCCCCATTTATTCTTTTTTTTCATACATTAAACACTGGGTGGGGAAAATATAAACGAAATAGAGTTAGGTTTAAAAAAAAAAAATTGCAAAAAATTAAGAGACGCATTTTATTTAATTCTATTTATTTTAAATGTACATATAAATGTTGTGCAATATATATAATATCTACAGGTATGCATTTCTGGAAATGAATTTTAAAAAGGAATGAAGTTCTGTGAGAATAGTATCAAATATAAGAGGTCATTGTTGTAGGGTTTGTTTGGATGATGTGTGACAGCTCCTTCGTGAGTCCTTTCATTCCCACGTCGGTTTGGTCTTTTGCTGCTTCCCAGAGACGTTGCAAGGTCACAAATTCTTAATTCCTGCTGAGAAAAAAAAATTGCAGTGGAATGATCTTTGTGTTTGAATTACAAGTGTAAAAACGACCAATATGTTTATCATCCCGCTCAGTTTGACTGGATAATAAGGGAAACATTTTAAAAAGGCTCGAACACATGTTGAGATACTTCTCGTCATATTCCGCTCAAGATGTTTTGCTCCAGCTGTCACTAACCGACAAGAACTAAGAACTTAAGGATATCTAAAAAGCATTCAATGCAACACAGTTGTGCAATTGTGCTGGCTAACAATGCTACATATTGATATTACAGTACATGAATATACAGTATTTTTTCAAATCCTGCTGGTGTTTGCAATGCACTGAGATTAAAATTCAGTCAGTAGGACAACTGATGGACTTGATCGCTGCAAACTTTTGATTTTCGCCTCCCCGATAGCTCTTTGAAGACAGCAACTTTATCGATATCAAATTTTCTTGCAACAGTAATTATTTAGACAATTCATCATTCTTAAATTTTCATGATATTTTGTCTTTAGTTAAAACTTTGACATTACGGAGAGAAAGGGAACATCAGGAGACAACAGGATGACATCTTACGTACAGTAGAGACCCAGGTGAACCTGATGCGCTGCTGTTACATGGCAGAAATGTTCGATGGCTAACATGTCTGAAAATACGGGCAGTTTCTTGCTGAGAAGCAAAACTGAAGTCGATTGACTTTTGACTGACAAGCACAGGACCTTGTGTGGTGTTGGGACTTGAAGACACGCAGTGCAGAACAGCAGGATACAGAGAAACAATCAGATATTTGCCAAGCATCAGACTGCAGCTCTGTTGTGTCTGATAACTCAGACAGCTGCTGTTCAGATGCGGTTAATCTAGTTAACACTGAAGGAGACTGTATACAGGATTTAGACCTGTGACGTGTTTGCAGGCCACATGCTCAGCCACTCAAAACTTTAATTTCATTACTTTGAAATGCAACACATGATGGCACTGGAAAGTTTTGTTTGCAGCATCTATGACATCGTCTTTTTCTCTCTAAAGCTGGGAGAGTGTGTTAAGGTTTCTTTACTTAGTGACGAACAATCCATAGTAAGACGTCGTCAGAATCAGTATTACAAAGTTTGTTTGCCTATCTGTGTGAAATGTTATCTTTAGTGCTCGGATAGTATAGACAGCACTGTTTAATGTCAAACAAGCATCGAACAGCTGGAGGCTGAAATGTTCAGAGTCAGATTATGCTGTTTCTAAAGGTGCGTACGAGTCACTGCAGGATTTAAATATTCTGCTGTAAAGTTTTCTTAGTTCCAACACTGTGTAATGGACACAACATTTTTGCTAACAGCTGTCTGTCATTGCATCACTCCCTTTAAACTTGCATTACCCCCGTCAACAAACACTCACAGTGTTTTTGCACTTCTTTTAATACAGTTTCCACAGTTAAAACTGGTTTGCTAGGTATTCCTTCTTTTCACTTCACCAAAGATTGCTGGGGAAGCAGCTCCTAGTTTTTGCTGTAGGATGCCAGAATGAGCAGTTTTAAGCGTTTAATTGTAATAAAACAAGTGTTGCTCGGTGGATCAAAGGGAATTCTAGTAATTTTTAAATAATTCATGTCATTGTTATTTCGGGCTTGCTGTTGTATTCAGTAAAACAGAGATTTTAAAAAAATGGAGGCAGTAAATCAAGGAGGCAAAATCAAAATCAATAAGTCTGGGATTTTCACTATATGATTAAAACAATTCTACATAATGAACGTAGCTGTTGCACTAGTGACCTTTTACAAACCTGAAATCTCAGATGAGCAACTGACTGAAATTGAGGTCCAAGTGTCTCATAAAGTAGTGAAGTTCTTCTCAGAAAGAAAGTGTTGTTTAAGACAAACCACTGAGACGTTTTTGATTCTGCGTATATTTGACTTCTTACTGGTTGTGACTGTTTCTTTTCTGGTAAAATCCAAACTTTAAACTGTTCTCCTTTCTAATATGTCTTCCTCTCTATATAAACCAGATCTGTAAATACTGTACCTTTGAGTCATATGTGTGGATTGTGTTGTATTGACTCAGGCTTGCAACAACAAAAACAAAAACAAAAACAAAAAAAAACAACAACAAAAAAAGAAAAGTCAACAGTTACAGTAAAAACCTGACGACCCCAAAAGAGCCATGTTGTACTGTATCTGCGTTCATTTCTAGGCCTGCTTGTGAATGAATGTGTCACTCTGTTACAAAGCAATACACACTACAGTATCTACACAAAAAGAAATGCCATCAAGCTTGGTAGAGGTTGCCGACTTTAGATCTTCTACTAGCTCGCAGAAACGTGTTTTATTTGGTCTCGTCTCACTGCCTCCTCAGACCCTCTTCAGTTTTGGCCATTAAAATGAGAGAATATGCTGTGGATGTTTTTATCTGTACTTTGTGGTAAAACAATAAAAAGTTACTAACAATCACTTGATTCTTGTTTGGGTGTTATTAAGCTCAGTCATCAACCTTTGGCAGTTAAATTGTCATGTTTGTGGCAAATGTGTTGCTGTGTCTTGTCCAAACAGGCTCAAAATATCACTGTTTCACTTTCGCTGGCAGACGAAGTATAAATATTTTGTGCAGCAAGAGGCAGCTACTCAAAAATGGCGACAATTGCAATGATATCATCATAGCGCAGACATACGGGAAGCAACGCTGACTGTGGGGTATTAGTTCCTGTTATTGCTGCTATTAAGTTACATTAATGGAAAATAGCATTGCCAAAATTACATTTTTTAGCTCTCCTTTTCTCTACCTTTGTTTAAATCAAAGCCTTCCTGCTTATCATAGGCAACCACTGACTGGTTAATATCAAAAGGTGACACTGTGCTTATTTAGAGCCCAGTATAACTAATATTTTGATCTTACCCTGTTACACAGACAATTTAATCATAGCTTATTGGAACCTAATTAAATCAGATTGAATTCTTCCCTGAGAATCAATAAAAGCTCAAATAAATCACTCATACAGTACCTGTGCGCCTCCATACTGTAGGCTCACAGCTGTTCAGTGGCAAGTGAAATCACACATTTTGCTTCGGACATCCTACTCTTTAAAGTCCTTCAGGATGTCAGAAACCGTCCCAACAAGATGTCCGCTCGACCGTTAGTAATAGTGCATCAACATCATTTGTAATTTCCCAATTAACCAGCAGAGGGAGAAAGTTTCCAAAATTGTTATTACACAACACTGGAGCTTGACAAATTCAGTCTCCTTCAAGCTTTAACTGCACTGAATCTAAAAAAAAGGACATTTTGGGATCCAGCAAAAATGATCACTATGATTTGTCATTTACTTTTAGTAGAGCTCAGTCTCAATTTGGTGTCGGCACGTACATGTAACTAAAACCATAATTTATAACTTTATTTACATTATTTTTTATATATTGTTTCTTAATAAGAGTGTGGTCCTCTTGAGACTAATGTGCAATGAAAGACTAAAATAATGTTTCAAGAAGGGTGAGTGGGGTTAGATTAGCTGGTTGAATTCTTACTGAAATTTTAAATAGTCTTAAAAGGAATTATTTCAGTTTTGAAAAACATCTGTGGAGCAAAACCTTTAAAATCTATAGAACCCAGCAGCAACAGCCAGTTTACTGATGCATACAATGACTTAAACCTTCAGCATGTTTTACATTCATGCATGTACATTAAAATGTTGCCAAAATGGAGAAAAAAAACAGTGTTTATTGCCAGCAGCATTTAATTCAGAACACAGCGGCATACAGCCAAATAACTGTGGGCAAGAGGTGACAGCAACAGTCAGTGCAACAAAAGGTTTCCACTCTTTACATTAAAACAAGAACACAGTGAAATAGAGACATAAAGAGTAAAAAACAGATGGGCCTAAATACATGTGTTGGCAAAGGTTAAAGATAATAAACACTGATTTAATCGCAACCTTTAAGACCCAGCTGTGGGCAACATTCGAGTATGTCAACAACATGCAAACTGTTCCCACAGAAATGTCTGTAAATAGTGCATTTTTTAACATTTCTTTTGTATAAAATGTGGGTTTATGCATTTTCTTGCAGCCAATTTCTCATCAGTGTCTTAACTGTGCAAATTATCCTACTGCAGATATACTGAAAATCTGTCTGGACAACGTTTTAGACGGTTAGTCCTGTACAGACACAGACTGTAAACACTTTTTAATGAGAGTAAATCTGGATATGAGCCTCGTGTCATTAAAGTTGAGTTTGTAGCCACAATTAGTGCCTCCCTCCTCTCATCATGAAAGCTTATGACCCAATTCCATTAAAAGAAAAAAAGCAGTTTAATGTTGCCTTATTCACCAGTAAACTTATACAGGAGGTAGAACATGATTTCATACATAAATACTTTTAAGGCAAACGCTGTTCATGTCTAAATAAATCCAATAAACCAATCGGCATTGAGATAAAAATCCAATGATTTATAGGCTACTAATGTGTGCTTGCTGGCGCAGACTGTGGGGCCATGTACAGCCCATATAAACGCGACTTCTCCATATTATCTGATGGCCGAATGCAGCAGAAGAGACTCATCATCCATTATCTTGAATTGTGTTCTACCTTTACGTCTTTATTTTGCCGATGCTCAAAGCCATTTAAACAGATGATTATGAATGTACAATTTGGCCTGCGTGGCCTGGCATTCATTCCGCGAGGAACTGCGCACATCTGGGCTACGCTACAGAAAGACCAACATTAAAATCGTCCATGATGAAGCTTATATGCTGGTCAGTAGCCCAACTGCATGTCCGACTAGTGCACCTGAACTTCGTGTGGCAGCAGCTGGCAGCCGCTGTTCACATGGGTGAGCACTTTCTGTTTCAGCTGGGCCACTTGCTCCCTCAGCAGGCTCGCCGTCGATGCCAGATCGGTGTTGTGGCTTTTCAGCGTCTTGACCTTGTCCTCCAGCCGGGAGATCCGCTCCAGTTTGCGCATCCGACACTTGGAGGCTGCGATGCGGTTCCTGAGCCTCTTCCTCTCGGCTTTCATGCGCTCCTGTGAGTCAATGTCGATGGGAGACAGCGGCGGGCTCTCGCCGAAGCTCTGAACGTCGGGGACCGTCTGAGGCTCCTCCTTCAGCGGCTGGACCCGAGAGAGCTCGGGCTGCGGCGGGGCTGCCCCCAAATGATGCGACGGAGGAGGCGGGAAAGGGACTGTGTCCGTGGAGTAGTTGACGGTGGTTTCCAATGGCCCACTGCCGTAACTGTTCAAGTTCGTATATACCGGCAGGTCCGGCTGCACGGTGACCGGGGCGATGTTGGCGCCCAGATCCAGGCTGCTGTTCGTCTGCTCGGCTCCGCTTAGCTGGTTCTGCTTGTGGAGGTCCTCCAACGCCTTCACGAAGCCCTCGGCGAACTCCTGCTCGTCCGTTACCGTCTTCGGGTAGAGGAACTGTGAGCTGGTGGGTGTCGTCGTCACCATACCGTTGGACTGGATGATGAGCCTCTCCAGCTCTGGGGAGGCCAGTTTGAGCAGTCCCAGGTCCGGTGAGCTGAGGATGCTCTCGGCGTCGCGGAGATGCGGCTTGAGGTCAGCGTCGTCCGCCAGGCTCAAGTTGATATCCTTCTTCATCATTCTTCTCTTGGACAAAATGACGAGTCGCGGTGTTTGGCTCTTCTTCAGCACGGAGCCCTGCCCATAACCTTAAAGAGATAAACACAAGTGTCGAATATCCTGCGTTTAACTGGCACTTTTAACACTTCATTGAAAACGCCGTCAGCCTTCTGATCTCGAGTGGGATCTGAGTGTACTGTGTACTCGCGCGCACCGCCCCGAGCTTTTCTAGGCTCGCACGTTCCGTTATGTCACATAGGAGCGCGCGCATTGGGCAGAAATTTCGTTCTCCAGACGTTAATTTCAATGAGGGGACGAACCAATCTGAGAGAAGGAGAGAAGACAGATGTCTCACTCTGTCGCACTTTTCGGCATCCACCTACAGTTCTAAAATAAGTTGAGTTTGAGTAAATATCGCATAAATTTAAAATAGATATTTGACTATTACCTTTTTCTGGTTTGTGGTTTCAACTTCAGTAATGGTAAACACAATGAGAAAAAAACAATATATGAGTAAAATACAAAAATTGTATTATGCACA
>JAPZDX010000020.1:10486725-10497670 GCA_029783625.1 Naso annulatus | reverse complement strand
AAAAATCTGAGTAAAATACAAAAATTGTATTATGCACATTATCTAAAGGTGCTGTCAGTGGTATTTATTTATTTTTTCTCATAATTTTTTTTAGTAAGTGTTAAATAGCTCTGCGCTCAGACAGGCATCACTTAGCGGATAGGAAAGGATAGGATGAACTCTATTAATCCCCAAGAGGGAAACTGGTTTGCCACCAGGCCACACACAACAGACATAAATACACTACAGTACCGCACACAACAACAGGCAAATAGCACCAGACATATGTCACTGAGAGAGTAAAATAAAAAAAACACACTTAAACACACAACGCCAGGTAACAAGACACCACGTGGCAGGCGCCATCTTGAAACAATATATCGAGCGTTTTGTCAGTAACATGGGTTCTCCACTCTGCTGTTAGCAGGAGGCATTTTCTGTATCCCATCCCCACTCTTGTCGAATCAGGAAAGAGGATTCCAGAAATGATCTTTCGGTTTACTGCAGAACGGAGAGATTTTGGGACCCACATTACAGATCGGACTCTGTTATCAGTGATGGCTGTCAGAATGTGGAGCTATTTTAGCAAAGTGTAAATCACTTACAGTACCTTTAAGTCTGGCTCACATTTTAAAGATCCTGCACACCCTCACAGATGTTGACACTATTCCAGCTACATAGCGCCAACCTCTATGTGCCTCTTAGCCATATTATTTGAGGTCACTAAACTTGATAAACTCATAAAAGTCATTTAAGTGTGAGTTGTCTCTCCCAGGTCACTCGGAGCAGTGGTACTGAGGGAGATGTCTGCAGTCTGCAGGCCCTACGTACCCATCTACACAGTCAAATGCAAGCTGAATAACAGCACCTGCTGGGAGGTACAATGGGTGTGTAGGGGCTTTAAGAATCCATGATGACATTTTTGTGGAAATCCATGAATGAGCTTTTTCCAAAGTTCAAGTTACAATCACCAATTAAAGATAACTTTCCAAATATATTATTTAAAAATCTTCACATGCCTCTTATTGTGTTAAAGTCAATGACAGACACTGTGATGTTAATACTGCATACTACAATATAAGATTTTCAATCATGCTCAGCTATAGTTATGAGTTTAAGCTAGTTTTACTTTTCTCTAACATCCGAAAACCATTAGATGTGGTCGAAAGCTCTGGGAAAAATAGCCCAGTAAATGGACCTTGTGGTGAAATTTTCTGAACTCCTGTTTCAAAGGTCAAAAATGAATTTCGCTCTGTACAGAGTGATTCATTTTCTCATTCGATGATCTTTGGTACCAGTTGCCATGGAGAAGAGGGAGAAACTACAAACAGTGAGATGGTACATTGAGGTTTTGATATCATGGCAAGCATTAACTGATACATGTCTTGTTTACATGCTCAAATGAGTAATTTTTGATATAGGCTTTTTTCACAATTAATATCAAAATGATAGCTGCTAAACTGCAGGAAATAATGGGAAAGTCACATTGCGTGCATAGAACATGAACTGTTGTGATTTTCATCTGAGGCCAAGGAAAAAAGTCGATATCTTACTTCTTACTTCTGTTTTTGGTCCCCATTACAGACGCTGGTGCTGTTCCTGTGTACTGCCTCAGAATTAGGAGAAGCTGAATCTGAAACTAATCTGATTTCAACACTTCCTCTGGTCAGTTAACAGTTTTCAAGTTGTTTTTGAGTTGGATGTGGTCCCAAACCCAACACACACATTCAGTGAAAAAGTCAGATGATTTTCACGCTCAAATTTCCATTTCACATAACAGATTTTCCAAAGTTCCTTTCCATTTTTAAAAAGGATACCAAATTGGCTCCTAATGTGCAATACTAATTTCATTTGCCTCATAACAGTTAATGTCCCAGTGTATTAGAGGAGATTAGTTAAAAAAAAAAATTCCCACTGTCTCCTTTAATGCGTGACATGGAAATTTTCAGTGCCAGTTTAGAAAGCACTTCTTATATTGGCGGTTCTGTTTGTCCATAGTTGGTTTATTTTTTTTTATCATGGTTTTCCCCCCGTCACATTCAATAGACTACTTCAAATTCACTAAATTATTCCGCTAAGTTTGACAAATACTAATTTTACCACATTTTTCATACACTTGTACTGTGTAAATAGCACTTAAAGGCACTGTAAACATACTCTCCAGACATTGCTGTGATGTTCCCTCGAGTGTGAATATATACTAAGTTACAATAAACTAGTTACACACTGAGCAGTGCATGTGACTTGTTCCTCTATATCAAACTATGGGGGCTCTGTGTTGGTTTCCTCTCTTAATGTGTGATATTTCTGTTTTGTCCATAAATACACAGATGCAAAGAGCAGTTAGTCTATTCAATTGTTAATCCAAAGATCTAATTATAAATTAAAACTCAAAATATTGCAGCCAGATGGAACAGTGACCTTTGTTTTCTTCATTATCAAGCAGTACTCTGGCTTATAAAGGGTTACACAGCGAGGGTGCGTGCGTCACAGGTAGGCCCCATCCATAACTGCAAAGCTTTGTGTGGGTGGATCACATGATGGACCCTGTGATGTCAGATCTCTTAACGCTGTGGCGGAAATGGAGGTGGGGTTTTGGGGGACCAACAGAGGTGAGATATTTTCGTCTGAGTATCAGTGTAGAGAGAGTGGGGTGCTGTGCCCGTAGCTGGAAAAGATGTAACACTCACACAGCACATTCAATCATTCTCCCTTACCTTAATCATAATACAGCAATACAGAATGTGAGCTGAATACATTTACAATAAAGGAAGCAAGACAGTGAAGCTTTGTGCTCTCTCTCATAAAAGCTGGCCATAGAGGTTGATGAATCTCAAATCACTGTGCGATAATTAAAAATGAAATTCTGAAATTATACAAATTAGAATTTGATTCTTTTGTGTGTCCATGGTGTACGACAACATAAATGTGTACATAAAAATGTAAAAATTCAATTTTGATATCATGATGTAGAGCCCCGGATTGCTCCCAATCACTGCTTCAGCCAAAAGAACACTGACATTAACTGTAACGGGGCTTTTGATTTTCAACTGGCTGATTATATGCCACCTAATTTCAAAATTAAAACAGAAAATGGACTGAATTTCAACAGTAATAATTGCAGCAGAGAATACTGGAACCCAGCATTCACACAAAACAAAGACAAAAACAGACCTGTTGGGTTTGGACGTAGAGATAAACAGGTGAAAACTCTGACCTGCTTGTTGTGTTGGAAGAAATGTCAAGAGTCACTCTGGATATAGAACCTGAATGTGTTGAATGTCATCGTAATTCATTTAGCAGTTGTCGGAATATTTCACTCTGGTACAAAGCAGTGTGATGATAAAATAACAACAGACTGCGTCATCCCTAGAGACACTACAGAAAATGTTAAAGGTGGTGGACACCTACAGTGTCTTAAGGAACTTTCAGATCCTGTTGATGACATAAGTACTAACACCAGTTATAGCACGTACTGCTTGGCAGGTGAGATTTCACTTTAAAAAAAATTTGCATTTTCTGAAAATGGTCTCTTTACATTCTGTCCTCATTCAGATTGTCACTAATTCTGTCAGGATTAGGATTTCTGATATGAGTTTCCCGAAAACACTTAGTTGATATATTTACTGTACATTTATCCTTAAAGTTACAGCCTCCGAGTGTGTCATCAGGTTTGTAATATTGTGTCATGTGACAGCTAAACTGTTCTAAAGTATTCACACACAAGTTAACACAACCCGTGACGTTAACTCAGGCCTCCAGGAGTAATTTTTTATCAGTGACTGTGCTGCAAGTCAAGACAGGGAGAGATGAGCTGTCAGGAATGTTTGGCATCGGCTGGAACGGTTCAACTTCCGCTGTGCCAGAGTCCAAAAGCGATCAGGAATGTTTGGTGCTGTATTGAGCAACATGTGAGTAATGTGTGGTTTGTACTTGAGTCCCTTTGAAACGCAAACAAGCATCCATCTTCTGTTGTTTGACAGAACTTTTATGAGTTGGCTTACCTTTACCTCCACATGTATGAATTCCTTGTATCTTTCTGTGAGCGTTGACGGCTATGAAGCTCAACCAACCACTTACCATTGGAAGTGTTATTTTGTTTGGCAACTGGTTTGGAAACCATATCTGGATGTAATTAAATGTTGTGCAACTGATAAAAAATAGATGAATGCTGAGTCTCAATTCAGGCCAACAATGTGTGAGAGCAGCCATGTGACTTTGTTTGAGCGTATGTGCTCCAAAATAAAACAGATGTCACACAGAATGTTATCTTAGATCTCATTTCCTTTTGCAGAACTTATCTTTCACACTCAATTATTCTGAGTTTAGAGGGAAGTAGAGCCTTGTGTGTGGTTGTGTTGCCGTGAGCTTGGAACTTTGACTTTTGGTTGTGATGTTGATGGCAGAGGAACCAAAGTTTGCATTACCATACGAGTCATTATAAATTATTATTATTATTATTATTATTATTATTATTATTATTATTATTATTATTATTATTATTGTATATTGTTTGTGTATGTATTTTTAGAACAAGATGATTGGATGTATGAAAGGAGGAAAGTAGTGGTGTTAAGCTATGTTCGGTAGAAAATAAAGTAAATACCAACCCTGACAAGTTCAGATACACATGTTTGTCCAAGTCCCACTTAAATGCTCCACTGAGCCTGATGACGTAGTTTCAAAGTGTGGGTGAAGTTCCCCACTCATGGAGGACGCGGTAACCCCATGTATGAAGTTAAAGTGTGTATATGTGTGTGTGTGTGTGTGTGTGCGTAGTTGGTTTGCACACTGACAATATCAAACGTAACCACAAAACCTCATCATGCCTACACCTTTTCATAGTTACACGCTAGTTGTTGAAGAAACAGACAAAAGCATCAGATATTTGATAAATACATTTTCCAGAGGATGTTACCGTACGGAGGAACATCACACCCTCATATTAACCCATATTTACATATTTGCAGTCTTTATGACACATTCACACTATCTTGCTTACCTCTTGTTATTTTATAAAATGATATAAAGTGACTCAAATTTCATAATGTATATATGTATTCTTGTATTTTTTTCTGTGACAAATATGTAACAGTCCCACTCAGTCAATAATAGTTTACATTTTTTTGCACTATAAAACAATAGTGATGGTAATGTTGAACAAAGTGCCTCATGAACCTTACATGGTGGTTTCCATCTATTTTCCGACCGGACTGTGAAACAGAAACATGCAAATTTCATATTGCAGAGAAAATTTCTTACTGTCTCATCAAATTTTAATGTCATCCTTGAGGCTGAAAGCTTGTTTTATGCTAAATGTTACCAAACAACATACTTTGATTTTTAGGAGAAGCCAGTTTATTGGCTCAGCCATTTTTTTTTTTTTTTTAACAAACGGTGTATATGTGGAATATGTCAAAAGATATTTGAAGCCACTGCAATTAATGTGGGAGGAAAACAGATTGATTTGATCTTCCACATCTGGACAGAAACTCTTCCTCTTCTTCTGCTGCTGCGGCTGCTGCTGGGTAGCACTGTGGCTCAGTGCTTGATTCTGTCTCCTCTTTTTGGCTCCCAAACATCAGCTTATTCAGCCAAATTTACCAGTGTTTTGATCTTTGAAAACCCTTACACCTAAAACATTTACTGCTTTGTTCTATGTGTGTGTTTCTCCTACACATTTCAGCTGCATATACCAGTAAGTTAAAAAAAAAAAAGAGTGATGTTTTGCAATTAGTCAGAATCCTGTGGGCAATATGATGCTGCCTTCCATCACAGTTATCTGTCTGGCCCATCAGGGAACTGATCAGCTGGAGCACCCACAAGCAAACACTAAATGTCTGCCAGCTCTGGTGTTGGTCTCCTGTGGGTGACTGTGACCACTAACCTCTGACTCTCCTGTGAGTATGTGTGTGGAATCTCCCTTTTGGTGTAAAACACTGTATTACAGATAAAACAGTGCAGATGATAAAACAAGATTTTTTAAATCATCTAAATTTAGGGGATGGAAATATTCCTCGGAAGGAACAGTGTTTCTGCTAGATGAATGGAGAGAGTTGCAGAGCGTGGGGGGAGATGTTTTCCTGGCAGGCTGGGATTAGATGCGGTTCCATAAATATGTTAAGGCAGCTTGGTATACTTTGTGCCCAGTGGTAAAAATAGGCCTTCTTCCCGAGGGAAGTGATGACGTCCGCAGCCTGCCTGCATCATCAGCCACAAGTCGGCTTCATCCTTATACTGGAAGAGGCAGGGAGACAATGTGGGGGGGAGCATCAGTGATCACCATGGTAACACATACAGAGTGACGCAGGTAAAAGCAATTGAAAGAGAGGTAGTGATTGGTTGGCTACTGCAGAGGTTTGTGTCCGCATAGAGGAGATGTGTGGGTGGTAAAAAAGAGAAGAAGGGCTCAATAGCGCGGCACTGAGATTCACAGACACACACACACACACACACTCACATACACACACACACATACACACACACACCTATATACACACACACACACACACACTCGCAAATAACACAACAATTCAGCCTAGCAATGAGATGATGTGATTTCACGCTAGTCCTTGAGCAGTTGACTTGAGAAGCAGTGGATTTTTTTTCCCCTCATAAATGCATTTTAGGGGAAAAAAAAGAAAAAAAGAAAAATGAATTCCCAAACATGGACTCATCATATCCTGCTGTTTCATGTCAGTGCCGTTAAAACAGACCTTTGGCATGCAATTCAGCCAAGTTGCCATGAATTAAGCTACATTTAAAAGATTTTCCTGCCCTCTTGTTATCTTCTACTGCAGGTTTTCTTCCAGTTTTTCTGTTTTGTCTCTCCCAGTTACCTTTAACAACTTTTAATTTGTTTGCTTATAATGTAATGACATTTGGCTGGCATAATTTTGGCAATAATGGGTCAGTTGAAACAAGCTACAGTACCAAGAGGGTTAAACCTAAGGTAGGCAATATTTGGAAATCAAGCTAGCTGTAGCATGAGACTCCCAAGGAAACAACTCTGCTGCTGGTAAGCCACTGAGACAAACTGGCAAAGAAAACTAACCAAGAGCCAGTACTGGTCTGTACAATGGAGAGTGGGAAACAGCTGTGAGGGCAAGAAAGATGTTAAGGTGATAGTTAAGAAAGGAAGGTCTCTACTGACAGCTGCTGGTCAGCTTGGGAATGACAATGAAAGATTTCTGAAACAAAAAAGAAAGCAGTAAAGCAAGTAAAAAGCATTGCCGTTATTTCTTTAGCTTTAGTCAGACGATTAGGGAGGAGGGCTGATCAGCACCATCCATGACCAAAACATAAAAAGTTTCATCAATCAGGTCAACCCTTTGGCTGATTTACGTTGCCATTATTGTTGACTTATCATACCCAATAAATATCAAGGTATCAGGGTGATTCTTCTGTCCTTGTGTAACAAAGCATGGAAGAATGAAAAGAAAGCTATAGTCCTCTATGCCACAGACATAATACATATAGACCTGCAGAGATAATTAAATCTACAGAAGGGATTGATATGAAAATGAAATGGAACAATACAGTTATTTATCTACATAAATACAGTATGTATATATCCAAGTAGGAACTGCAACAAGATATCATGATAGTTATGGTCAACATTTTGATTTTTTTTTTTATTTTTTCTGATTTTTTCGACCTGAAACATTTGATATTCAGCCGAACGAGCAGTTCAAACTCTGGGCTCTAGAAAATAGACAGACATGAGTTGCATTTCCCATATATACCACAAGAGGGCCCAAGGGACCCACTCTTAAAGAAAAGTCACCTCAGACTAGCCCACAGACCAGCAGCAAAGACAACAGCTGCATGGCAGTATTTTACAATTTCTGATAAAGAATCGCCATTTGCAAACTCTGTTCTGATGAACTTTCTAGTGGGGGTACATCAGCAAAGACCTTCAGCACTTTTGGGTAGTTTATCACTTGAAAGCTTGCAACCTGATGAGCACAGTTGTGCTTAAAGTTGTGATAAATGACATCTTCAAATTGCTTGTGCGATGCAATGGACAATATATTTTATTTACTCTCATGTTTGATAAAGAAAAGCAGTAAATCTTTACTTTGAGGTGATGAAACTATGGAATAGCACTAGGTCCCCACCATGCAAACGTTATTATAATGTATATACACCACCTTTACAAAGAAAATAAAGCATAAAGAACAATCAAGGTTACAGAAACATTAAGTGTATGATGCATTATTTAAATAAAACATCATCTTTTTTTTTTAAGACCTAAAGCTAGCCCCTTGAATGAATTAATGTTGTTGTTGTTGTTTGCTCTACTTCCTAAGTTGGTTGACACCAAAAATCTGACCTGATAACTGAAATATGACCGAGGGTCATGCATTTACTTTCATTTTTATTTACAGAAAAAGGAGTGGCTGACTGGGCTTTTTTCTGCCACATACTGAGTAATGAATCATCACAACTTTAATCCAGATATCTTAAAATTGCTTTGGTTGTCTAAACAACAAATATATTTCGTTTGAACTCATGTCTGAAAAAGCTAAGCAGTACATTCTTTATATGAGAAGATGAAACTAGGGAATAATGCCTATCAATATTCCTAAATAATATGACACCTGATAAATCAGACTAGTCAAACATTATTATACTACATGCATACCAGCTTTACAAGATAGATACAGTTTAAAGTATAATCAAGGTCACACACACACAAACATATATGTGTGATGCAGTTTATTTTTTAAACTAGGCCACTATCTTTTCACAGCAGACTTTAAAACAAGTAAAAAAAAAAAATCTTAACTGGTCTAAAATCCCTATTTTCAGTTCAAGTATGGAAACATAATGTGACTGTTCTGTGACTGTGACTTATAGAATTTTTCAATAATGACAGAAAAAACAATGAACAAGAAGAAAGAAAGAAAAGCTGTGCTTCCAGTGCTACATAGAAAATTCCAAAGCTAAGAATGTAGAGTGACACGTTCTTCAACCTGGAGATACAGCACTGTCTGTGTGTTTTTTGTTTGTACTGTGTGTTGTGTGAATAGCTAGGTGTGGTCTCGCTCTCTCCTGCTATTAGTTTTGGCATATGTGACAAGAACTGAGTGTTCAGTTGTACTGAACTATCTTAGCCACCTAAGTAAGTAGTGTTTTTGCCTAAGCACAGTTGCCCTCATCACTCAACCACAACAACCTTGTCACGTTGGGCTCACCATCACCACCACCCATATTTGCTGCACACAATTCCTTGAGTCTGCCTTCTGCTCTCTGCTCCCTGCCTCACCACAGACTCTGTGCTACCACCTACAACCAGTCTGCCACAACCATAACCCAAGCCTGCCAATTTGTCTCTGCATTCAGCTTAGTATGTCATTCCATAATCTCAGTTACATTAATTATTTTCTCATTGCTCAATTCATTTCCTGTAATTCAGTGTCTGCTTGTGAGTTTAATCCTAAAATCTTTAAGTCAAAAGGTAACAAATGGTAGCTATTGATTAGCAATATCTACAATCTAAAACTTTATATATTCTTCTCAAAACTGCAGTGACAAGATGTCGTGATCAGACCTTAAACAGAAAAAATCACACTGCACACATAAGTAAAATGCTTTGCTCCACGATAGGAAAAGAAGGCTTAGTAATAATGCCTGACATTATAATTATAATAACAAAAATACTAGAAGTTTTAACAGTAATAGCAATAGCAGAAGTAATGCTATTTACAGTAAGACTTGATATGCTTCCCAGAATACAGTTTATACATTGCGTCTCCTTGATTCACCTCCTTGTTGTCAAACTGGAATTTAATTACTGCTGTTTCATAACACGTGAGCCTTCATGACATGCATAAAAATTCTGTGCCAAATAAGGATTCCTTTTTATACATTGAAAGTTTTGTGTAACTTATAATATTTTGCATGTTGTGGCATTCAAAACTCCCAACATGGAAATTATCGGTAACACTTTATATGAACCCACCACTTATGACTTATGACTGTAAGCACATTTATAAAGCCTTATAAATGCATTTATAAGGCTTTATAACGGTCCTTATAAGTGATTACAAGCATTTATAACAACTTATAGCTATGTTTAAGAAGTGTTATAAGAAAGGAACATAATGCATTTTGAAGGGACAATTTATAATGCATCATATCTTAATGCAAAACTAACAACAGCATCTTTTGAATTATGGGTTTCATAACACATTATTACATCCACAACTTTATCTAGTTAAAAAGGTTCATTGAGGACTGATTCAGTGTGTCACAAGAGGTTATAATTTCTATGATTCTCAAATGGAAAAATGTCTAATTAATACTTATACTAAAGCATGATTTTGGGGGCTTTAAGTAAAGTGACAGCACTGTTAGATTAATAACAATTATAAGATTCTAAAACACATTTATAAGAACTTATAAGCAGTATCTGGTGGGTGAAAGTAAAGTGTAAGACAGAACTACTTCACTGCAATTATTACGATTGTCTTTATTGCCTTTATTTTTCAAAGCATTTAAATATTTTAATAAACCTATTCAGAGATTTTCAAACTTTCTCTGTCCAAGGCTAACTAGGCTAATTGTTAATAACCTCATACGGTGCTATCACTTGACTTAAAGCCCCCAAAGTCATGCTATAGTATGTTAAGTATCAATCAGACATTTATCCATTAGAGAATCATAGAAATTATAACCTCTTATGATACATTGAATCAGTCCTCTATGAACCTTCGTAACTAGCAAAATTTGTGGGAGTAATGCATTATGTTAACTCCATATAACACTTCATAAACATTGCTATAAGTTGTTATAAATGCTTATAGTCACTATAATGGCTGTTATAAAGCCTTATAAATGCATTTATATGGCTTTATAAATGTGCTTATGATGCACTATAAGTAGTGGGTTCATATAAAGTGTTACCAAATTATCTAATCTATCTAGCATGCCAGATATCTGGCCAACGTCTGGGACGTGT
>JAPZDX010000020.1:10452632-10466626 GCA_029783625.1 Naso annulatus | reverse complement strand
GATTTAAAAAAGGGGGGGGGGTGGGGCATTTGCAAAAAATACAAATGGGATAACTTTTAATCTATGGTAATTAAAAGATAAAGTTGCATAAACTTGCTGTTTGTAAGGTGAAATGAGCCAAAATGAAAACTGCACATGGTAATCACCAACTTATGCCAACAGGAGGAAATGAAAAGCATGCTTTTTACTTTTACAAAAAGTTCGCACTCGTCTTTCTGTGCAGCAAACACTTTTGTAAATTGAAACATTCGCTATTCTCTTTCAACAACCAAGATTTTGTTCAGGAAGAGCCTTTAATATAAACAGGCAGATGGGAATATAAGATTGTGGTCATGGCGTATGGATGATGTCATAAGTAGGTCTCCTACAAGTCGAAACCAGTGTTACTTTGATGATTTCATTGCTGCCACAACCTTAGTTTTTTTCACAAAGTTGCAGACTAGTAGCAACAAGTAATTCCTGACACTACACTGTACATAAAGAGGTGCTGTGAGATATCAACTTAAGGCAAGAAGTCAGGTGACATTTTTACGCCCTCTGCAGTAGTTTTATTACTGTAAAAACCCCACACGTAAGCTAAGTTTCTGTCTGTCTGCACCTTGTATCTTCATGCAGGCAGCCCTGTGCCAGCCAGAGTAGCCTGAAGGACATCAACTGGGACAGCTCACAGTGGCAACCACTGATCCAGGACCGCTGCTTTTTGTCCTGGCTGGTGAAAATCCCATCGGAGCAGGAGCAGCTTCGGGCCCGTCAGATTACCGCCCAGCAGATCAACAAGTTGGAAGAGCTCTGGAAGGTATGTACCCTTTAGGCGAGGAGGCTTTTTCTCCAGGGTTACACATTTAGAGCGAAGTTTTGATAGACTTCAGGTTTGTAAGTGGCAGCTGATTACAGGGATTGCTATTCACCTGTGGTGTAAAAGTAGAGGTCCACAGATTCATGGGCTTAACTGATTTATCGTCGCTGATAGGAGTTTTGTTAGGATGTTGGTCAAGGGAACTTTGCTCCAATCGATGCTGGTTGCGCTCGGCCTCCGCCTGTCAAATGGGGATGGTTGTTAACTTGTTAATCAATTGTTTACTTTCTCCTTCTCAAAACTGTTGTTGTTATATTGGCCTTTAAAGCCACTATCTGTTAACCTCCGTTCAAGAGGCATCTGCCATTTGTGTGTGGGAGAACCATATGTGATAGGCTGTGTGATATACTTTGTACTGACAGTTGTTATGACCTTACTGAATCCCAGGACAACCCCAGCGCCACACTGGAAGACCTGGAGAAACCAGGAGTGGACGAGGAGCCGCAGCATGTGCTGCTGCGCTACGAGGATGCCTACCAGTATCAAAACATCTTTGGCCCTTTGGTCAAACTGGAGGCTGACTACGACAAGAAGCTGAAGGAGTCTCAGGTAGTTGAACTCCAGTTCTTAGTGGGAAACTTTGATTGACAGACAGGAGTTTTTCTTCCTTCAGCGTCCGTGATCATTTTTATGTGGGGCAGTTTACAGGTGACATTAACGCTGTGCGCTCGATGTGTGTACTACCATTAAACATCCTGTGGTGTGAATAACCAGGAGTGTCTGTCTTTTCGGACACATTGCTTGCATGTATCATGTGACTTACGAAGTGCTGGCTTGCTTGTTGGAAATGTGTAACCATGGTTACTTGTGCTGACGATGAATTAATTAAAAAAAAATCTGTACTTATTCCAGCTTAGTGTCTGCCATCCCCCCCAGCGTTGATTTGGACAACACTGATATGTATTTTGTTGCAAGGCATTTCGCCAAATCTTTGTTTCAGCACTTCTTAAACTGCATCTCTTGGGTTACAGGAATATTGTTACATTTTGAACTTTATTCCTTTGAACTGGTTATTATTACTTGATTTTAATTAATTAATTATTTTTTTTCTTTTTTTCTTTTTCTTTTGCAGACCCAAGACAATATAACAGTCAGGTGGGACTTGGGACTGAATAAAAAGCGGATTGCCTATTTCACATTGCCCAAGACGGATTCAGGTGGTAATTCTCTAAGCTTGACTTCCTCCCAGTGGTTCTGTGGTGCAGATAGAACCCCTCCCCCAGATCCCCCTTAAGTTCTCAGAATTGCACGCAACCTCCCCCGACACTGCATCTTTTGGTGGCATGTGTGCTTGGTTTTGTTGTTACTTTTGTTTGTGTAGTGGATTTTTGTGCCATTCTGTTCTGCACGGTACTGTATTGTTTAGTATATGAAGAAAGCTGATCCTTTCTTCGTTTTCTTGTGGGTATTTTCTAGCATAGACGGGTTTCTAACTTGTGCCCTTACATCAATCCCAGATATGCGGCTGATGCAAGGTGACGAAATCTGTTTGCGGTACAAGGGAGACTTGGCCCCGCTGTGGAAAGGCATCGGCCATGTCATCAAAGTCCCTGATAGTATCCTTTAAACTGTTTGCAGGTGCACATCTATCATCCACTGAATTACAGTGTCTCAAGTCTGACTCATTACACTGGCACGAGTCCCAGTTGGCAGTGTATGGTCTTAATTATAAAAGATGAATATAGACAAGACAGTCCAAGGATATTGCTGGATTTCCTTAACAGCCTGTGTTTAAAGACTATGGGGATGAAATTGCCATTGAGTTGCGGAGCAGCGTTGGCGCACCTGTGGAAATCCCCCACAACTTCCAGGTGGACTTTGTGTGGAAGTCCACCTCCTTTGACAGGTAGGCTGAAATGTTCTTATCCTTAAATGACTAATGTGATGAGAACATCAAATTTCATTTCTCACAGATCCACAATTCTGCTCTTAACTTTACAGTTTACACAACTAAATGTGTTGTGCTTACAGGGGGTAGTTTTGTGGAAATCTGCCATGTCTTTTGTTTTTCGTAAAAGTAAAGATGTTGGCACATGTTCAACTCCTTTTGAAAGACAGAAGTCCTCAGATGACACAAGTCTAAGTGATAGTGACTCATATTTTATATAAATGTTGCTGCAGGATGCAGAGCGCCCTGAAGACGTTTGCTGTGGATGAGACCTCCGTGTCTGGCTACATTTACCACAAATTGCTTGGCCACGAGGTAGAAGACGTCACCATCAAGTGCCAGCTGCCAAAGCGCTTCACTGCCCAGGGTCTGCCCGACCTCAATCACTCTCAGGTTAGATCTCACTGTAATTCAAACCTTTATTTGAGCCAGCAAAACAGGTTGTTTGCATTGGTTTTAAGGTGGGATTTGAGGCTCATGTCATCATCATTGCAGGTAGTTTTAGGGAAGTTTATGTCTGTATTTGCAGCAGTTCACCCGGGCTCAATCCTCACTCTTTGTTGTCGTATATCCAGGTGTACGCTGTAAAGACTGTGCTGCAGAGGCCTCTCAGTCTGATCCAGGGTCCTCCGGGCACTGGAAAGACCGTCACCTCTGCTACTATCGTCTACCACCTGTCCCGACAAGGCAATGGGTGAGATGTGAAGAGTTTAATAGTTACGTACTTGAAGAAACCTGTAGTATGAATTTTATTGTTTCAGGAAATGTAAAATAAAACAACCGTTTTGTCCCTACTCTCCATGGTGTGTACGCACACATTTGCAGGCCAGTTCTGGTGTGTGCTCCCAGTAACATTGCTGTGGATCAGCTGACTGAGAAGATTGACAAAACAGGGCTGAAGGTCGTCAGGCTGTGTGCCAAGAGCCGGGAAGCCATTGAGTCACCAGTATCATTCCTGGCTCTGCACAACCAGATTAGCAACATGGACAGGTCAGTGCATGTAGGGATATCGACATCCTCCAGTGTCCCCAGGTTATGAGAACCACTGTTCCGAATGTGGTTAGAGCAGACGGGTTTTTAAGACTTTGAAAACCCTTTGCCCTGCATCACAGAAAAGTTCAGCAGTGTATACATCTAGAATGTGTTCGATGTAGTTACCTTGATGTGTCTTTGTCTCTTAAGCATGCCAGAGCTTCAGAAACTCCAGCAGCTGAAGGATGAGACTGGTGAGCTGTCGTCTGCTGATGAGAAACGCTACAGGGCTTTGAAACGCACTGCTGAGAGGGAGCTGCTCATGGTGAGGAGGAGCTTTAAAGTGTAAAACAAAGACAGCTAAAGTGGGTACCTGGAAGTTTTCACAGTGAATTATTTCCTTTGTAGAAGCAGAGAATTTTTAGCTGACAAAGAGGCCTGCATCAGCTTCTCAGGCACTGCTAGTGCAACAAGTAGTTTTGTCCAAGATATTCAGAAACTCATTCTGACTCTGATAAATGTTCTGTATAACATTTTCTGTACTGAGTGTTCCGATAAAGAGGAAGCTTGTTCATTCCTTTGTAGAAAAGACTGCAGGCAGCATTGTTAGTAACTACCTCACAGGATGATAATTTATCGTCTTAAACACAGAAAGAAAAAAAAACCCTTTGTGTTTCACCTCAGCATCCTGGCTCCTTATCCATTCATGGTTTGTAAATTATTGTCCTCTTTGTTGTGCAGAATGCTGATGTTATCTGTTGTACCTGCGTCGGAGCTGGTGATCCTCGTCTGGCCAAGATGCAGTTCCGCTCCATCCTGATTGACGAGAGCACCCAGGCCACCGAGCCAGAATGTATGGTGCCTGTGGTGCTGGGAGCCAAGCAGGTACTTGTGCACGGCTGAAAACGAACTCAGTGTCCCTCCCTACAGCTAGATGAACGTAGTGGGTATTAAAGCAATGTTGCGCAGCACTTATATGACCCCTCTGAGGTCATATTTTATTTTAAATCATTGTTTTCACTGCAGCGGTGAATGAAAAAACGTTCAACATTGAGAGAAATTTCTTTTAAAATCAATGCACTGATGGAGCAACAGATAGCTCTGGAAAAAAAGTGCCAAAGAAGCATGTGCAGTTTTTACCACAGCATTTATTAGAGTTTTGTATTTTAAATTATATGACTTCACTGTGTGAACTATATGTTGTCAAAATTATGAACAAGAAGAAATAAAAATCTGTAGTTAACGCTGTTACATTAACCCAGTTATCTCACTGTGTGTGACTCCTCTTGCTCCTCCCAGCTCATTCTGGTGGGTGATCACTGCCAGTTGGGTCCTGTGGTGATGTGTAAGAAGGCAGCCAAAGCAGGTCTGTCCCAGTCCCTGTTTGAACGCTTGGTGGTTCTCGGAATCCGGCCAATCCGCCTGCAGGTCCAGTACCGCATGCACCCGGCTCTAAGTGCCTTCCCTTCCAACATTTTCTATGAGGGCTCCCTGCAGAACGGCGTCACTGCAGGTTTGTCAAGATTTAGTAGTTCATTATCTGGTCTGATGGGGGGGATAAATTTATTTTTACTGTGGCTGGTACATTAGTAGGTAAAAAGATCTACGACCTGTAAAGGGGTCAAATAAAATACATTCTTTTTCCCTCCAGCTGACCGCATCAAGAAAGGCTTCGACTTCCAGTGGCCGCAGCCGGACAAGCCCATGTTCTTCTACGTGACTCAAGGTCAGGAGGAGATTGCGAGCTCTGGAACCTCGTACCTCAACAGGTGACACCCTTTTCTTTGGGCACTTTGTATGACTTATTCACCTCCAAGCTCTGAATAATTCATAATAAACCATGTCAATCAAATACAGTGGCTCGAAAAGGGCTAGCTGTAGCTCACGGTGGGGGGGGGGGGCGCTTGAATGGTCAGCTGTAATAGTTGCACGAGTCCAGAATCACTATGAGACGACCCTAACCCTCAGGCAATTTACTAAAGTAATCATGATGACAATTATACAGATATTTGTATTATTTCCTCCACCTTAAACGGGGCAGTGTAAGCTGTGTCAACATTACTGAAACAAACTGATGTTCATGTACTTCTTTTAACTGTTTAAACCGTGTAAAATAATTTTAAATTTTTTGTAGGGTGCGCACAAAGTTAAACTGTTACCCACCGTTCTTATTCACCCATTAACTTGAGGTGTAATTTTCCAGTGCCGAGTGGTACGTCATTTAATTCACGCTGATGTGTTTAAGGACTGAGGCTGCTAATGTAGAGAAGATCACCACCAGACTGCTGAAGGCCGGAGCCAAACCAGACCAGATCGGCATCATCACCCCATACGAGGGTCAGCGTTCCTACCTGGTCCAGTACATGCAGTTCAGCGGCTCCCTGCACACCAAACTCTATCAGGTAACCGACAGAGATGCAGTGTTGGAATCTAAGCTTAACTCTATCTCCTGTCTTACTTTTTAAAATAATCACTTCAAGCTCAAGTTATTATTTGTGAAGTTCCTCTGTGGTGTTAAAAATGTTCCTCCATCTTTACAATGTAATCTCCCTCACGTTCTCATATTGCCCCTTTTCAATGATAGCAAGTGGAAATTGCTAGCGTGGACGCTTTCCAGGGCAGAGAGAAAGACTTCATCATCCTGTCTTGTGTTCGTGCCAATGAGCACCAGGGCATCGGCTTCCTGAACGACCCTCGCCGTCTCAACGTGGCGCTGACGAGAGCAAAGTAAAAACCTCAAATCAGATACTTTTGACAGCTTGATGTTTTTTTATGGTGACTTAATGCAATGTGAATTCACATTGTGCCGACTCTGTTGGTGTGTATATAGTAGAAAAAAATCAGACCGCTGAACTTTTTTACAAACATAGAGTGCTAGAATAATTTGAAGATACTATTATTGTGAAATTTTGACCGCGTCCCTGAGCAACAGTCTCGCGTGTGTCTTAATGAATGTACGGTGTGATCATCGTGGGGAACCCCAAGGCCCTCTCCAAGCAGCCGCTGTGGAACAACCTGCTCAACAACTACAAGGAGCAGAAAGTCCTCGTGGAGGGGCCCCTCAACAACCTTAGGGAGAGCCTCATGCAGTTCAGCAAGCCCAGAAAACTGGTCAACACCATCAACCCTGTGAGTTGAACAAACTGCTGCATGTGCAGCCATCGTGCATGAGTAGTTTAGACGTGACTGAACATTTGCTAGACTTATGTTGGAAACACCTGTTAACACCTTCCAACTTCAGTGTTGAATATGTTGAGGTAAACAACTAGTAGATTAACTGGTTTGTCAATCAATAGATGAATTTATTGTCAACTATTTTAAAGATTCATTCATGCGTTGAGATAATAATAAATGTAAGTACCGAAAATTTACTTATTAGTTTTCTCAAATGTGAATATTTTCTGGGGTTTTTTTGTCTTGTGTCATAGTAAATTCAATCTCTTTGTGTTTCAGACTGACAGACAAAATGAGTAATTTGAAGACATTTAATTGAGCTCAGAGAGATTGTATCGGACATTTAAAAATAAATAAAATCTTTTAAGGTTAATCAAAAAAAAATAATGTGCAGATTAATCATTAGGAGAAAATTTTTTTTGTTGTTGCACCCCTTAATCTATTAAGTTTTAAACTTTACCAACTGCTGATTGTTGTTTTGCAGGGGGGACGTTTCATGAGCACTGCCATGTATGATGCCCGCGAGGCCTTAATCCCTGGCTCCGCCTACGATCGCAGCAATGCTGGTATTTATATGATTTATAAAAATATTAGTATTTACTGGTATCACTCAAGATAATAACCTTTGACAGACCTTGTTTAATGTTACTACATGACTGTCCAGTAAAGAGAGGCTCTCCTGTTCTTGTGTTCTTTACGAGAAACGATGCACCTCATTCTGTGCGTTTTCTTTCAGCTGGACGTCCGTCCAACATGTACTTTCAAACTCACGACCAGATTGGGATGATTGGGGCGGGCCCTGGTCACATGGCAGCTATGAATATTCCCATACCTTTCAACTTGGTGATGCCCCCGATGCCTCCGCCCAGTTATCTGGGTCCGACCAACGGCCCTGCTGCAGGTACAGTACCAAGTTTGATACAAGTGTGTGAGAGGATATGATTATGAGTAATACGGAGAGTATCCTAGTATGAAAGGTTGATGAGGGTATGGGGACAAATATTGACGCCAGTAATTTCCCATGCTTTCCCATGTTTGACCTTAAAAGAATTTAAGGTCAAACTACAGTCAGACCTTATGTCACTTGTTGTGTTATGCGATAAAAACAGCTCACAAAAGGCAGTAGTAACAGGTATATCTCAACTCCTCTTACTGTGGTTCTTCTTATATGTAGTCAGGGCTGATTTATTCAAATCTTTGGCTAAGGAAGATTTTTTTTTTTTTAATGAAAATAAATTTTCTCCCTCTAGTCTTGTGTTTGGTTCCAGGAGTCTCAAAATTACATTGTTTTGATTTATGGTAATAGTGGAATTACATGTAAATATGTTTTGTCAAATTACTGCAGGCTTCAGTGCAAATGTAAACAACATCCCCTCCCCTAAAACTACATAGTGCACTTTAACAGGCAAGTTTGCAGCTTGCACTTGAACCCCAAAAGGGAAATTCAGTTTGCTTTTGTTCATTTCTATGGTTAAAATAAAAGTAACCCTTGTTTTGAGTAATTACTTTGTCATTTGTCTTTTGTTTTCAAGAAGGGGAAAAAAAGGACATATTATGATTTTGGAATGATGTTTTTTCACCATGTTTGTTTTGACCGTGGTCCTGATTTTTTTTTTTTTTTTTTTTACATCAAGGTCGTGGAGCCATGAAGGGTAAGCCTGGGCGCGGCGGGCGGCAGAGGGTCCGCGGCTCAGGCCACCAGGGTGCCAGTCAGGGTAATGGACCAAACAGCCAGGCCAGCCAGGATGGGGCCTCCCAGTCCTTCTCCCAGGGGCCACTGACACAGGGCTACATCTCCATGAGCCAGCCCTCTCAGATGAGCCAGCCTGGTCTCTCTCAACCGGAGCTTTCCCAGGTAACACATTACTGTCACTCATTGAAAGCAGATTTATCAAATATTCAAGATATTTTGATGATAATTAATGTTGTAAATGTAAATATATTTTAGTTTGACAGGTACTGTGCAGCCTCTTTTGGAAGAGTTTGTTGCACTGGTTACATTTTTCATAATTGAGCAAATCCAGTAAAAAGAAGAGAGGAGTAATATAATAGATTTTGGCTTATAGCTCACTGATAAAGGCTGAGAACGTGTCTGTAATGATGTGTCTGTCCTCCTGTTCTCCAGGACAGCTACCTGGGTGATGAGTTCAAGTCCCAGATTGATGTGGCTTTGTCCCAGGACTCAACTTATCAGGGTGAACGTGCATACCAGCATGGTGGGGTAACCGGACTGTCACAGTACTAGAGTGTAAGTACTTCACACATCTTTTTAATTACAATATGGCACATTTTAAGATTTGGGAAGTGGTGCAGTTGCTTAGTTTACGTACTGAAAGTAATTTGTTGCTTTTTTTGGACTTATTGCATACAAGACCACTGGCTGTAGTTATTCATATTGTGTATACTTGTGCCAGATGGCAGCATCCATAATGGAATGGCACACTGCCTAATAAATAAACAACCACACACCTTAAGAGTTCAAGTTTCTCCCTGAACTATGACAGGCTTAACTGCCTTGTTAATTCATTAGAAGTTGACAAAAACAAAATAAAACTTACCTTTGGTGCAGGCAAAATAAACCCTTAATTCACAGTTTGATCTCGAGAACGGAAGGATTGCTTTCTGCTGACAGACAGCTGCTGGTGCTGTGGAGCTCTGGCAGAGAAACCCGCAGGCAGAGCTGGGGCTTCTGAGGAATTAAAACCCAGACTCAAGTGAGATTATATTTCGATCTGGAGTCGTTTACAGGCGGGAAGAGAGCTTGGAGTATATTTTTCTAACTTTTTAGATTATAAAATTGATTTAGGCGGATGTTTGGCTCAACACACTGTTTACCCAGGCTGCCTTCCCTCCCTGGTTTTATACAGCTGTCTTTAATGAACTTGACTGATTTTGTGTCAGTTATCATGTGAGACTCAGACACATTCAGCAGGACAGTTTGGCAGGCTTACTAGAGCTTTTTTCAGTTGGAGACAGCTGACTCAAGACAGGCTGTATTACTCATGTTGTGATCAGAAGGTTGTAAACATGTTTTGTGTCTTTCAGGTCACTTGAAGAAGGGAGCTAGGCTTGAGCTGAGCTTAGTTCATCAGCTTTTTAATCTGGGAAATAATACAAACATAAAATGGATACCTGTTTTCCTCTGCTACAACCGAAGCACCACCGAGTGAAAGCGACGGGATAGCGAAACCAAACCAATGACCAGCGAGAGAAATGAGAGGGGTAGAAGAAGAAGAGAGCAAGAACAGACGGGCACGGAGATGGCAAGAGAGGCCGAGTGAACAAGCAAGAGGCAGGGGCTGATGTCCGTGCAAAGTGATGGACGGAAGTCGAGGGAATGGCAGCGTGTGGTCGAGCTGCTGAGGAAAACAAAGGGGAGATCTCACTGGTCTCATGGGAATCCAAATGAGGCTCAACTCCCAACTAAACAATCCAGCCAACCCCTTAAACTCACCGCCTCCAGGAAAGGAAGGAGAGCTCTCTCATCTCCTGATGGGGATTGAAGCTTTCCAGCTGAATTTTGAAGAACTTCGTTCTTCAGACTTGCAGTGGGCATGACAACACAAAGCCATCAAAGGAGCAACACAAAATCCCCACGCTGAAAATTGGTTGTTGCTCAGTCGGCATCTTTAAAATTCGGTTTGGTGGGAGGAGACCAACAATCTTCTATTGGGCCCAAAAACCTCAGCAGCCTCCGAAGGAAGCGGCAGTCGACAAACCCTCTCGAAGAGGAAATAAAACCACGGTTTCTGTGCTTGAGTCTGAGATTAAAGAGCCTTGTATTGAAATACCTTTCATTTGCCTGGAGAACCACTGGCTCACTATCGAGGTCTTCAATGGGGTGGTTTCGACCACACGTCAGTGGTGGAGTGGCACGGGGATTTCAGACTGTTTTTTCAAGGCATGACGCGCGAATCACTGATATTCGCGATCATCATGGGACAGTTTTTTCTTCTCTGAAGTATCTTTCTTATCACAGAGCACAAAATTGCAAAAAAAAAAAAAAAAAGTCATTGAAACTATCAAACATGACCAGCATTGAATATTTAACTCAATGTCATTTGATGTTTCAGCGAAGGCTTTTCGTTATTTTAACCTTTTGGAAGCCGGGGTCGTTGATGTCCCCACTGTGCTTAACGACCAGATGTCTTCTTTAAAACACTCTGTGCACGCTTAGATTGGCAAATGCTTGAATGCTTTGCATTGATTGCTTCCTCAGGGGATTGTGGACTGTCAACACTCATCACACAAATCCCTGCTTGAGGTGAAAGAAACCAAACAAGAGGGGAAAAGAAGGATAACAGTAGTTGAGGCTTACAGGCGGTTGTGGCAATCAATCCACCACAGGTGAGGAGTAGAAAAGGAAGGTGGCTGAAGGAGAGAAAGAAGGATGTGAGAGTTTCTGAATCTGGAAAAACAAGTTCAGGTCTTTGCCAGGGTCTAAAAATTTAGAGCGAAATGTGGCGTCAGGACTGTTCAGTCCCAGTGGATGACTACACATTAGATGTATTTGTAAACTCAGTGTCATTTTACTTAGCATTTTGGTTTTGTGTGTAATGATCACATGACATGCAGTGTAGTCAGGCTAATGGCCATACTGTCTAGCCACAAAGATATTTAAAATAATTACAGTTTACAATAAAGACTTTCATAAATATGTCTAAAATCTAAATTCAGCCCCAATAATTTAAAATCAGTATTTTCTTGAAAGATTTTTAGTTCCTGTGTGTTAAAATAGTTTGACCCTTCAGCAAACTTAACCACAGTGGAAATGCTATTGAAACTGATTACATGATGGCGAGGAGAAAAAAAAAAAGGAAAGTGAGAATGAAATGTGAATCAGTGCCTATAACCAATCACCTACAAAGAAAACAGCCGCAGCACAAGCATGAATGTAGTTCAAATCAAACTACCAGCATAAACTTCCAGACACCAGAGGGCTCAAAAAAAAAAACCCACAGGAAAAAAAAAAAAAGGACTTACATGTTATTTTTGTAATAAAATCAGACCAGGTAACGATGAGGTCAGTGAGTTTAGCAGCTGGGTTGTTTCTTAAAGGATGGGCGGATGAAAAAAAGCCACCTTCCTTCTCTGTGGACTTTAACAAATGAAGGCTGGTAGAATTTCTTTTACCTTCTGTGGACTTTTTTGATTTGTGCAAAGCTGTTTTGCCTGCATTATGTATTCCCTTGTAGAGTTCTTCTTGAGATGATTCTTTTTTTTTTTTTTTTTGGATCCAGGACTGTGTGCGAACCTGAACCATGAGTCAATCCAAACTTTGCTTTTGTCCAACCATTCGCTGCTTTGTGTCACATTTTGTTGGGTTGGGTGTTATTTAGCTGTTTTGTTTAGTTTTACTGAAAACTGTTTTTGTAGCAACTTGCTGACAACAGGAATGAGGCGGATGCCGTTTCCTCTCCATTAGTTTTGTATCTTCTCCTCAAACTGTCCGAGGGATTGTAGTTTTGTTTTTGTTTTTTTTAAACTTTTCCAGGTAAGACGCTTTCAGAACATATTAAGAATGTACTTCACTGTCGTTTCTCACCTGCTTCTCATCTCAGCAGTCATGTGACAATCATGTTGCGAGTAGATGTTGCCATGTTTGACTTTGAAATCGCTCTATTTTGTTGACATTATGCGAATTTGTGATTTGTTGAACGAATTAATTTTACATATCAACCCGTTCCACTGAAATCCTAACATGTTATAGCTTTAAGAACCTGCTGCCACAATGTTACTGTTTGCTTTGGTGTTTTTCTTTCATCTTCTGAGCCACAATGAATTCCGACATGTGCAGTGATCATTGAAGATGTGATTCAGTTGTTAATTCTTTAACAGATTTACATCCAAAACCTTTGATTCTCTATGTCTAGAGGCTGAGATGAAAAAAAAAAAAAATGGAAAGAGAGCTCATTGTGATGTAAATACCTATTTGATTTGCAGTGACGTTTCATCACAACACGGTGATTCTTTGTTCAACTGAATCAATAAAGGCTGTCAACTTGAGCAGTTGTTTTTATGGTATAATTCAGCAAAACTTCAAATTTATTGCAGATGCTCACAAATATGAAAATATTAATGTACAGTCTTAAAACTTGTATATACAAAGGTCACAGCTGTATTCACGCTGTACCCTGCACTGCCTTTTTCTTCATCGCTTTCTTTTTAAGCTGTCCACGTTTTTGTCTCTCCATGCTCTCCTGGATTTTCTGTTTGAACTTCTTCTTCTGACTCCTGATCTTTTCCAGTTCCGCTTTCCTCTTAGCCTCCAGGTCCGGATCCTGAAACAGCAGTTTGATCAAAATTAACAACAAGAAATCATAATGATAGCTGCTTCCAAAAACTCACTGCAGGACAGGGAGCATCTCCAATCAAAACGCCTTGTAACACTTATAATTAAGAGTTTTATTTGGCGTTGGAATGGTTCAGTCGAAAGTCAAGAATCAAGCGTGATGAGCAGAATGAATTGCTATTTCATTTCACTGTATTCACCATTCAAGGATTGCTAAACCATTTTAGAGATATGAGTGGTAATTTAGAGATGCAACAGGCACTGCTCACTTTGTACTGACATTAACTTTATGTAACACTATTTTACAACCACATTTCTCTCCTTGTATCCTGGAAAGAAGTGTCAGGCAGTGATTGTTGGGAAAGCAGACAAAGTTCCACTCGCTTGTTAGATTACAAAAAAAAACTCCCTTGGAATACCCCAGTGAATTTACCACTTTAGCTAATAACCTTTTGGTGAATTTGGTGAACTGCTGAATATTCTGGGTTGGGTCATTAAAGAACCGTAATTCACTCGAAGTGTTGCGACTCTCCCCTTCCAAAATAATTAGCAACACATCTTCCAAAAAACCTTGCTGCAATACATTTGGAGTCACATTAGTTCTGCTCCGGCAAAGCTGTGCAATAAACCGATCTCAACATTCAGAAGTGTTTACACACATCACACTTTGCTAAAAATGTGTCAGGCAAATGTTTGGGCTCCTTAAAAAAGAAGTGACCGCACCTTCCCCTCCAGGATCAGCTGCTTCCTCTTGTTGATCTCTTTTTTCTCATCGAAGTCTGTCGACTCCAGTTTCTAGAATGGAGAGAAAG